>JAHIAM010005239.1:0-104673 GCA_021605205.1 Aegilops longissima
AATTATTTGTACTAGGCTATAGAGCTAGTTCAACTCTAGTGTAAAATTATTTGAACTAGCTTATAGAGCTAGTTTAACTCTAGTGTAAAATTGTTTGTACTAGGCTATAGAGCTAGTTCAACTCTAGTGTAAAATTATTTGAACTAGCTTATATAGCTAGTTCAACTCTAGTGTAAACTTTTTTGAACTAGCTTATAGAGCTAGTTCAACTCTAGTTCCAAATTATTTGCACTAGCTTATAGAGCCAGTTCGACTCTAGTGTAAAATTATTTGTACAAGCTTATAGAGCTAGTTCAACTATAGTGTAAAATTATTTGTACTAGGCTATAGAGCTAGTTCAACTCTAGTGTAAAATTACTTGTACAAGCTTATAGAGCTAGTTCAACTATAGTGTAAAATTATTTGCACTAGCTTATAGAGCCAGTTCAACTCTAGTGTAAAATTATTTGTACAAGCTTATAGAGCTAGTTCAACTATAGTGTAAAATTATTTGTACTAGGCTATAGAGCTAGTTCAACTCTAGTGTAAAATTATTTGAACTAGCTTATATAGCTAGTTCAACTCTAGTGTAAAATTATTTGAACTAGCTTATAGAGCTAGTTCAACTCTAGTGTAAAATTATTTGAACTAGCTGGTAGAGCTAGTTCAACTCTAGTGTACTATTATTTGTACAAGCTTGTAGAGCTAGTTCAACTCTAGTGTAAAATTATTTGTACAAGCTTATAGAGCTAGTTCAAATCTAGTGTAAAAGTATTTGAACTAGCTTATAGAGCTAGTTCTACTCTTGTCTAAAATTATTTGTACAAGCTTATAGAGCTAGTTCAACTCTAGTGTAAAATTATTTGAACTAGCTAATAGATCAAGTTCAACTCTATTGTAAAATTATTTGTACTGGGCTATAGAGCTAGTTCAACTCTAGTGTAAAATTATTTGTACAAGCTTATAGAGCTAGTTCAACTATAGTCTAAAATTATTTGTACTAGGCTATAGAGCTAGTTCAACTCTAGTGTAAAACTATTTCAACTAGCTTATAGAGCTAGTTCAACTCTAGTCTAAAATTATTTGTACAAGCTTATAGAGCTAGTTCAACTCTAGTGTAAAATAATTTGTACTAGGCTATAGAGCTAGTTCAACTCTAGTGTAAAATTATTTGAACTAGCCTATATAGCTAGTTCAACTCTTGTGTAAAATTATTTGAACTAGCTTATAGAGCTAGTTCAACTCTAGTGTACAATTATTTGAACTCGCTTATAGAGCGCTAGTTTAGCTCTAGTGTAAAATTATTTGTACTAGGCTATAGAGCTAGGTCAACTCTAGTGCCAAATTATTTGTACAAGCTTATAGAGCTAGTTCAACTCTAGTGTAAAATTATTTGTACTAGGCTATAGAGCTAGTTCAACTCTAGTGTAAAATTACGTGTACTCGGATATAGAGCTAGTTCAACTCCAGGGTAAAATTGTTTTAACTAGCTTATAGAGATAGTTCAACTCTTGTGTAAGAGCAAGTACGACTGTAGTGTAAAATTATTTCTACAAGGCTATAGAGCTAGTTCAACTTTAGTGTAAAATTATTTGAACTAGCTTATAGAGCTAGTTCAACTGTAGTGTAAAATTATTTGTACTAGGCTATAGAGCTAGTTCAACTCTAGTGTATAATTATTTGAACTAGCTTATATAGCTAGTTCAACTCTAGTGTAAATTTTTCTGAACTAGCTTATAGAGCTAGTTCAACTCTAGTTCCAAATTATTTGAACTAGCTTATAGAGCTAGTTCAACTCTAGTGTAAAATTATTTGTACTAGGCGATCGAGCAAGTTCAACTCTAGTGTAAAATTATTTTAACTAGCTTATAGAGCTAGTTCAACTCTAGTGTAAAATTACTTGTACAAGCTTATAGAGCTAGTTCAACTATAGTGTAAAATTATTTGCACTAACTTATAGAGCTAGTTCTACTCTAGTCTAAAATTATTTGTACAAGCTTATAGAGCTAGTTCAACTATAGTGTAAAATTATTTGTACTAGGCTATAGAGCTAGTTCAACTCTAGTGTAAAATTATTTGAACTAGCTTATAGAGCTAGTTTAACTGTAGTGTAAAATTGTTTGTACTAGGCTATAGAGCTAGTTCAACTCTAGTGTAAAATTATTTGAACTAGCTTATATAGCTAGTTCAACTCTAGTGTAAATTTTTTTGAACTAGCTTATACAGCTAGTTCAACTCTAGTTCCAAATTATTTGCACTAGCTTATAGAGCCAGTTCGACTCTAGTGTAAAATTATTTGTACAAGCTTATAGAGCTAGTTCAACTATAGTGTAAAATTATTTGTACTAGGCTATAGAGCTAGTTCAACTCTAGTGTAAAATTACTTGTACAAGCTTATAGAGCTAGTTCAACTATAGTGTAAAATTATTTGCACTAGCTTATAGAGTCAGTTCAACTCTAGTGTAAAATTATTTGTACAAGCTTATAGAGCTAGTTAAACTATAGTGTAAAATTATTTGTACTAGGCTATAGAGCTAGTTCAACTCTAGTGTAAAATTATTTGAACTAGCTTATATAGCTAGTTCAACTCTAGTGTAAAATTATTTGAACTAGCTTATAGAGCTAGTTCAACTCTAGTGTAAAATTATTTGAACTAGCTGGTAGAGCTAGTTCAACTCTAGTGTACTATTATTTGTACAAGCTTGTAGAGCTAGTTCAACTCTAGTGTAAAATTATTTGTACTAGCTTATAGAGCTAGTTCAAATCTAGTGTAAAAGTATTTGAACTAGCTTATAGAGCTAGTTCTACTCTTGTCTATAATTATTTGTACAAGCTTATAGAGCTAGTTCAACTCTAGTGTAAAATTATTTGTACAAGCTTATAGAGCTAGTTCAACTATAGTCTAAAATTATTTGTACTAGGCTATAGAGCTAGTTCAACTCTAGTGTAAAATTACTTGTACAAGCTTATAGAGCTAGTTCAACTATAGTCTAAAATTATTTGTACTAGGCTATAGAGCTAGTTCAACTCTAGTGTAAAAGTATTTCAACTAGCTTATAGAGCTAGTTCAACTCTAGTCTAAAATTATTTGTACAAGCTTATAGAGCTAGTTCAACTCTAGTGTAAAATAATTTGTACTAGGCTATAGAGCTAGTTCAACTCTAGTGTAAAATTATTTGAACTAGCCTATATAGCTAGTTCAACTCTTGTGTAAAATTATTTGAACTAGCTTATAGAGCTAGTTCAACTCTAGTGTACAATTATTTGAACTCGCTTATAGAGCGCTAGTTTAGCTCTAGTGTAAAATTATTTGTACTAGGCTATAGAGCTAGGTCAACTCTAGTGCCAAATTATTTGTACAAGCTTATAGAGCTAGTTCAACTCTAGTGTAAAATTATTTGCACTAGCTTATAGAGCCAGTTCAACTCTAGTGTAAAATTATTTGTACAAGCTTATAGAGCTAGTTCAACTATAGTGTAAAATTATTTGTACTAGGCTATAGAACTAGTTCAACTCTAGTGTAAAATTATTTGAACTTGTTAACTCTAGTGTAAATTATTTGAATATAGCTAGTTCAACTCTAGTGTAATATTATTTGAACTAGCTTATGCTAGTAAAATTATTTGAACTACCTTGTAGAGCTAGTTCAACTCTAGTGTACTATTATTTGTACAAGCTTGTAGAGCTATTTCAACTCTAGTGTAAAATTATTTGTACAAGCTTATAGAGCTAGTTCAACTCTAGTGTAAAAGTATTTGAACTAGCTTATAGAGCTAGTTCTACTCTAGTCTAAAATTATTTGTACAAGCTTATAGAGCTAGTTCAACTCTAGTGTAAAATTATTTGAACTAGCTTATAGATCTAGTTCAACTCTATTGTAAAATTATTTATACTGGGCGATAGAGCTAGTTCAACTCTAGTGTAAAATTATTTTTACAAGCTTATAGAGCTAGTTCAACTACAGTCTAAAATTATTTGTACTAGGCTATAGAGCTAGTTCAACTCTAGTGTAAAAGTATTTGAACTAGCTTATAGAGCTAGTTCAACTCTAGTCTAAAATTATTTGTAAAAGCTTATAGAGCTAGTTCAACTCTAGTGTACAATAATTTGTACTAGGCTATAGAGCTAGTTCAACTCTAGTGTAAAATTATTTGAACTAGCTTATATAGCTAGTTCAATTGTAGTGTAAAATTATTTGAACTAGCTTATAGAGCTAGTTCAACTCTAGTGTACAATTATTTGAACTCGCTTATAGAGCGCTAGTTTAGCTCTAGTGTAAAATTATTTGTACTAGGCTATAGAGCTAGGTCAACTCTAGTGTAAAATTATTTGTACTAGGCTATAGAGCTAGTTCAACTCTAGTGTAAAATTATTTGTACTCGGATATAGAGCTAGTTCAACTCCAGGGTAAAATTATTTGTACAAGCTTACAGAGCCAGTTCAACTCTAGTGTAAAATTATTTGTACAAGCTTATAGTGTGTCGGGGAGGCTGATCGTAACCCAGGAACACCTATGGGACCGGCGGACCGAGTCCCTTTTGGTTCGGTGGGGGGCGGAGATTGCACGAAGAGTAGATCGAGGCGATGCACACGAGCAGTGTACCCAGCTTCGGAGCTCTCCAGAGAGATAATACTCCTACTGCTGCTTATTTGATTGTATTGTGTTCTTGCTAGGGAGCACAGAGAGCTACAAAACCTAGCTTGAGTGTGTGTAGTCTCGAATGAGTCTAAACGAACTAAGCCGAACCCTTTCTACGTTGCACATGGGCCTCCTTTTATAGGCTCAAGGGGTCACCACAGGTGGCAACGTAGACGAGGGCAAAAATGGGAAAATGAGTTGCGGTTGGTGCAACTACTTTGTACAATGTAATCTACCTAACTCTGACGGCAAGGGACAAAAGCATTAAATGCCCGTCCATGTCGCCTAAACAGTGCAACAGGGACCGTCAGGAGCGCCACCGTTCGCCACGATGGCAGTCCTGTCAGCGCCGCTTATCGCTGCTCTCCGCAGGCTGCACAGCCTCTTGACACGCGCGCCTGGGAAGGTTGAGGTGTTGGCGTCCATTCTGCTATGAACTCGGCCAGTGCTCTGCTTTGGATAGTTGAGGTGCTTTCAAACTTGAGGCCGGAGCTTGACAGTTCCAGTGCCCACTCGACAATCCTGCCTGTTGCTTCTGGATTTTGCAGTATCCTCTTCAGCGGAAAACGAGTGATAACTGTGATCTCATGTGCTTGGAAGTAATGGCGCAGCTTTCTTGAGGCCATGAGGAGGCCGAAAAGCAACTTCTGCACACCAGAGTACCTTGACCTAGCCCCCTGCAGAAGGGAACCGACGAAGTAAACTGGGCGCTGCACCATCCTTTTCTGCATCTTCTCATGCTCCTGCGCAGATCCGTCCTTGTCGGGACCAGAGCTTGTCCGTGAAGCCCCCTGCTTGTCGCTGGATGCATCTGCCATGGTTGCCAGCTCATCATCCGCCTCCCTCTCCGCTACTAACGCAGCACTAACCACTTGATTGGTTGCCGCTAAATACAGCAGCAACTTCTCTTGTGGTTTAGGTGTGACAAGTTCTGGAGTGGAGGACAGGTATCTTTTCAAGTCCTGCAGCGCAGCCTCCGCTTCGGGAGTCCATTTCATTGGACCTGCCTTTTTCAAAATCTTGAAAAATGGAAGGGCGCGCTCAGCAGACCTAGAGATAAACCTGCTGAGAGCAGCCACGCAACCGGCAAGTCTTCGTACATCCTTGATGCGCTTTGGTGCTTCAATCTGCTCAATGGCCTTGATCTTGTCGGGATTGGCTTCAATTCCCCTCTGAGACACGAAAAACCCGAGAAGCTTGCCGGAGGGAACGCCAAACACGCACTTCTCGGGATTGAGCTTGAGGTTGATCTTGCGCAGATTTGCAAAGGTTTCATCCAAATCTTGAATCAGAGTTGCCCTGTCCTTGCTCTTGACCACTATGTCATCCATGTAGGCTTCCACATTTCTGTGTATTTGCGGCTCAAAAGCGTGATGGACTACTCTTGCAAATGTTGAACCGGCATTCTTTAATCCGAAAGGCATCCGTACAAAACAGTATGTGCCACATGGGGTGATAAATGCGGTTTTCTCCTCATCCTCTTCTGCCATGAAGATCTGATGATATCCTGATTATGCATCAAGAAATGAAAGCAAATCACATCCAGCCGTGGAGTCAACAATCTGGTCGATATGCGGCAAAGGAAATGGGTCCTTGGGACAAGATTTATTAACATCTGTGAAGTCGATACAAAGTCTCCATTTCCCATTTGCCTTGCGTACAACTACAGGATTGGCCAACCACGTAGGATGGAGCACTCCTCCGACAAGACCTGCTGCTTCCAATTTCTTGATCTCTTCTCCTATGAATTCTTGGTGCTCCACTACATGTTTCCTGACTTTCTGCTTGACGGGTCGCGCATGAGGACAGACAGCGAGATGGTGCTCAATTACTTTCCTGGGAACACCGGGGATGTCAGACGGCTGCCATGCAAACACGTCCACGTTCGCCCGCAGGAAAGCAACGAGCGCGCTTTCCTATTTAGGGTCAAGCGTGGCACTGATGGTGAAGGTACCACCAGTGCCGTCCTCCTTGGCGGACACCTTCTTAGTCTCTGGAGCCGCCATCGTCTTCTTGCACTTTCCGGTGGAGCTCGATGGTGCGTCCTCGACGGTAGCGCAGCACTCCGAAGAGGTGCGCTTGCCGGAGTGGGCATCAGAGCTCTTGCCGGACTTGGTCTTCTTCTTCCCCCCGGGAGCTTCAACGGCAAGTGACTTGCTATTTGTTGCAGCAGCTGCCTCCCGGTATATCTTGTCGGCGCAGATAAGAGCATCCTTCTTGTCGCCGGGGACAGAGATGACGCTTATCGGGCGTGGCATCTTTAGTAGGTTGTATGCATAATGAGAGGCTGCCATGAACTTGGCGAGTGCTGGACGGCCAAGTATCCCATTATAAGGCAATGGGAAATCAGCAACATCGAACGTGACCCTCTCAGTCCTGAAGTTTAGCTCGCTGCCAAATGTTACCGGCAACGTGATCTTCCCCTTCGGCTTGCTCCTTCCTGGATTAATTCCTTGGAATGTGCCAGTCTCTTCGAGCTCGCTGTTAGGGATCTGAAGCTTCTGGAGCACCGCGGATGAGATCAGGTTTAAGCCGGCCCCGCCGTCAACTAGCATCTTGGTGACCTTGAGGTTGCGGATAGTTGGTGAGACCAACATCGGCAAGCACCCAACCGCAGTTATGCGATCAGGGTGGTCCTCAATATCAAAGATGATAGGCGTGCTGGACCATTTCAAAGGCTTGCGTGACTCTACGGATGGTTCTGCTGCATTAATCTCCCGCATCCATTGCTTGAGTTGGCGGTGTGAGGTATGCAGAGAAGCACCGCCGTCAACGCAGAGGACCTCCGTGGCTTTCTGAAACTCCTGCTCATCAGCCTCATCGTCTTCCATATCTTCATCGTCATCGTCGTCTTCATCCTTGTCGCGGATGCGGGGAGGTCTGTCTCCTTGCCGCTGTTTGGCCTTGCCTCGGCGTCCTCCCCGGCCGGGTCGCTTTTTGCTAGCTGCCCCAGCACCTTCCTGGGCCTTCTCCTTATCGCGCCGCTCGTACTCAGCTTTCTGCTATTCAACAAGCTGCTCGACTTTCTTGCAGCTCTGGAGGTCGTGGCCCTTGGTGCGGTGAATCTTGCAGTACTGTTTCTTGGAGCTGTCCTGCTTGTCGGCGGCCGCCACAGGCTTGCAGTCGGCACCAGCGGCAACCTCCTTGCCGGAACCACTAACTTTGGATTTCTTGGCGGCACTACCGTTGCCGGACTGCTCGACAACTAATACCTCTTTGCTCTTCTTCCTTCGGTTGTTCCGCCGCCGACTCTTCTTTGCCGGGGCGGTCTCCTCCTTGTCGCGATCCTGCTTCGCATTCTCTCCCGAGTCTCCTCCTTCCTCGGTAGCGTGCACACTTGTCGGCCCGAGCATACAGCTCAGCAGCGTCTTTGACTTTGCACATCGCCATCTCTTCCCTCATCCTGCGGTTCCGCACGTTTTGATGAAACTGTTGGGGAACGTAGTAATTTCAAAAATTTTCCTACGATCACGCAAGACCATGGTGATGCATAGCAACGAGATGAGAGTGTTGTCACGCACGTGAGACCAGCAACGAAGCGTTGACGCAATGTAGAGGAAGTAGTCGTACTTCTTCCCGATCCAACCGATCCAAGTACGACCGCGTACGGCACCTCCGAAGTTCTGCACACGCTCAGCTCGATGACGCCCCTCAACTCCGATCCAGCCGAGTGTTGAGGAGAGTTTCACAAGACGACGGGCGTGGTGACGATGATGATGTTCCACCGGCGCAGGCTTCGCCTAAGCTCCGCAACGGTATATTCGAGGTGTAGTTTGGTGGAAGGGGCACCAGACACGGCTAAGGAACGATCTCAACGATCAACTTGTGTGTCATGGGGTGCCCTCTGCCTCAGTATATAAAGGAGGGAAGGGAGGGGCTGGCCGGCCACCAGGGCTGCGCTCGGGAGTCCTACTCCCACCGGAGTAGGATTCCTCCTCCCAATCCTAGTCCAACTAGGTTTGGCCAAGTGGGAAGGAGAGAGGGCCACCTTCTCCTAGTCCTAATAGGACTAGGGAAGGGGGAAGGTGCCAGCACTTGGGCCCCTTTCCTCCTTTCCACTAAGGCCCATCAAGGCCCATTGACCCCGGGAGGTTCCAGTAATTTCCCGGTACTCTCGTAAAATTCCCAATTTCACCCGGAGTGATTCCGAGTCCAAACATAGGCTTCAATATATCAATCTTTATGTCTCGACCATTTCGAGACTCCTCGTCATGTCCGTGATCTCATCCGGACTCAACAACCTTCGTACATCAATATCATATAAACTCATAATAACTGCCATCAAACGTTAAGCGTGCAAGGACCCTACGGGTTCGAGAACTATGTAGACATGACCGAGACACCTCTCTCGTCAATAACCAATAGCGGGACCTGGATGCCCATATTGGTTCCTACATATTCTACGAAGATCTTTATCGGTCGGACCGCATAACAACATACGTTGTTCCCTTTGTCATCGGTATGTTACTTGCCCGAGATTCGATCGTCGGTATCCAATACCTAGTTCAATCTCATCTTGGCAAGTCTCTTTCTCGCTCCGTAATACATCATCTCACAACTAACACATTTAGTTGCAATGCTTGCAAGGCTTATGTGATGTGCATTACCGAGAGGGCCAGAGATACCTCTCCGACAATCGGAGTGACAAATCCTAATCTCAAATATGCCAACCCAACATGTACCTTCGGAGACACCGTAATGTACCTTTATAATCACCCGATTCACGTTGCCAGGACGTTTGGTAGCACCCAAAGTGTTCCTCGGGCAAACGGGAGTTGCATAATCTCATAGTCATAGGAACATGTATAAGTCATGAAGAAAAGCACTAGCAACAAACTATACGATCAGGTGCTATGCTAATGGAATGGGTCATGTCAATCAGATCATTCAACCAATGATGTGATCCCGTTAATCAAATAACAACTCCTTGTTCATGGTTAGGAAACATAACCATCTTTGATTAACGAGCTAGTCAAGTAGAGGCATACTAGTGACACTCTGAGGTTTATGTATTCACACATGTATTATGTTTCCGGTTAATACAATTCTAGCATGAATAATAAACATTTATCATGATATAAGGAAATAAATAATAATATTATTATTGCCTCTAGGGCATATTTCCTTCATCTCCCACTTGCACTAGAGTCAATAATCTAGTTCACATCGCCATGTGATTTAACATCAATAGTTCACATCTATATGTGGTTAACACCCATAGTTCACATCGACATGTGACCAACACCCAAAGGGTTTACTAGAGTCAGAATCTAGTTCACATCGCTATGTGATTAACACCCAAAGAGTACTAAGGTGTGATCATGTTTTGCTTGTGAGATAATTTTAGTCAACGGGTCTGTCACATTCAGAGCCGTAAGTATTTTGCAAATTTCTATGTCTACAATGCTCTGCACGGAGCTACTCTAGCTAATTGCTCCCACTTTCAATATGTATCCAGATTGAGACTCAGAGTCATCTAGATTAGTGTTTAAAACTTGCATCGACGTAACCTTTTACTTATTTAACCTTTTTCACTTCCATAATCGAGAAACATATCCTTATTCTACTAAGGATAATTTTGACCGATGTCCATTGATCTACTCCTAGATCTCTATTGCACTCCCTTGCCAATCTTAGTGGTAGGGTATGCAATAGATCTGAGTACACAACATGACATACTTTATAGAACCTATGGCTGATGCATAGGGAATGACTTTCATTCTCTTTCTATCTTCTCGCCGTGGTCGGGTTTTGAGTCTTACTCAATCTCACACCTTGTAACACAGGCAAGAACTCTTTCTTTGACTGTTCCATTTTGAACTACTTCAAAATCTTATCAAGGTATGTATTCATTGAAAAACTTATCAAGCGCCTTTGATCTATCTCTATAGATCTTGTTGCTCAATATGTAAGCAGCTTCACCGAGGTCCTTCTTTGAAAAACTCCTTTCAAATACTCCTTTATGCTTTGCGTATAATTCTACATTATTTCGATTTGAGCGATTCTCCTCCATCTTTTAGCTATAGAACTTGTTGGAGACTTCATATCTCTCAACTCGGTATTTGCTTGAAATATTAACTTCAATTCAAGTGATGGAACATCTCATATGGTCCATGCACGCCATGATTGAGATCAAAACGTAACCTTTGAAGTCCCGATTCTAAGCCGCTTAACACCAAATAACACTTATTTAGGTTCCACACTAATCCCATGGTGCACTAAACTATCAAGTAGTCATCATATTGAGCTAAGGCCAAACGCAAATATTCATAAGTTCCATTGCAGCAAAAGCGTGCTTAGGTCTAGACTTGGGCTTCTTCACTCGAGCAGCAACTTGCTTGCCGCTCCTTTTGAAGCTTCCCTTTGCTTGAGATAGTGGTCTGTCAACCATCAACCTTGAGCTTGTGCATTCACGAAGTTCTACTAACTTAGTGATGGTGACTAGGACATAATTCGATTTCGGACAATCTCGAGCACAGCAATGAGGATAAACCTCGGTATTTGCTTGATCACGGATCCAATCCTTTGAAGCATCATTGCTACTAACATCTTTCAATACAATTTTCTAGGAACATATATGCTACTAACATCTTTCAATACAATTTCTCTAAAACATAGAAAACATAGGGAAGCAATAACGCGAGCTATTGATCTACAACATAATTTGCAAAATACTACAGGACTAAGTTCATGATAAATTAAAGTTCAATTAATCATATTACTTAAGAACTCCCACTTAGAAAAATATCCTCCAATTCTCTAAGTGATTGCGTGATCCATATCAACTACACCATGACCGATCATCACGTGTGATGGAGTAGTTTCAATGGTGAACATCAATATGTTGATCATATCTACTATATGATTCACGCCGACCTTCGGTCTCCCTGTTCCGAGGTCATATCTTATATGCATAGCTCGTCAAGTATAACCTGAGTATTCCGCTGTGCAACTGTTTTGCACCCGTTGTATTTGAACGTAGAGCCTATCACACCCGATCATCACGTGGTGTCTCAAAGACGAAGAACTTTCGCAACGGTGCATACTCAGGAGAACACTTCTTGATAATTTAGTAAGGGATCATCTTATAATGCTACCGTCAATCAAAGCAAGATAAGATGCATAAAGGATTAACATCACATGCAATCAATATAAGTGATATGATATGGCCATCATCATTTTGTGCTTGTGATCTCCATCTCCGCAGCCGCCATGATCACCATCGCCACCGCGCGACACCTTGATCTCCATCGTAGCATCGTTGTCGCCTCGCCAACTATTGCTTCTACGACTATCGCTACTCCTTAGTGATAAAGTAAAGCAATTACATGGCGCTTGCATTTCATACAATAAAGCGACAACCATATGGCTCTCGCCAGCCGATTCCGATAACTCGGTTACAAAACATGATCATCTCATACAATAAAATATAGCATCACGCCTTGACCATATCACATCACAACATGCCCTGCAAAAACAAGTTAGACGTCCTCTACTTTGTTGTTGCAAGTTTTACGTGGCTGCTACGGGCTGAGCAAGAACCGTTTTACCTACGCATCAAAACCACAACGATACTTCGTCAAATAGACTCCGCTTTAACCTTCTCAAGGACCGGGCGAGCCACACTCGATTCAACTAAAGTGAGAGAGACAGACACCCGCCGGTCACCTTTAAGCAACGAAGTGCTCGGAGCGGTGAAACCAGTCTCGCGTAAGCGCACGCGTAATGTCGGTCCGGCCGCTTCATCTCACAATACCGCTGAAACAAAGTATGACATGCTGGTAGGCAGTATGACTTGTATCGTCCACAACTCACTTGTGTTCTACTCGTGCACATGACATCAACGCATAAAACCAGGCTCGGATGCCTTTGTTGGGGAACGTAGTAATTTCAAAATTTTCCTACGATCACGCAAGACCATGGTGATGCATAGCAACGAGATGAGAGTGTTGTCACGCACTCGTGAGACCAGCAACGAAGCGTTGACGCAATGTAGAGGAAGTAGTCGATTTCTTCCCGATCCAACCGATCCAAGTACCGAACGACGGCACCTCCGAAGTTCTGCACACGCTCAGCTCGATGACGTCCCTCGAACTCCGATCCAGCCGAGTGTTGAGGAGAGTTTTCACAAGACGACGGCGTGGTGGCGATGATGATGTTCCACGGCGCAGGGTTTCGCTTAAGCTCCGCAACGGTATATTCGAGGTGTAGTTTGGTGGAAGGGGCACCGACACGGCTAAGGAACGATCTCAATGATCAACTTGTGTGTCATGGGGTGCCCTCTGCCCTGATATAAAGGAGGGAAGGGAGGGGCTGGCGGCCACCAAGGGCTGCGCACTGGGAGTCCTACTCCCACCGGGAGTAGGATTCTCCCCCAATCCTAGTCCAACTAGGTTTGGCCAAGTGGGAAGGGAGAGAGGCGCCACCCCTTCTCCTAGTCCTAATAGGACTAGGAAGGGGGAAGGTGTGCCAGCACTTGGGCCCCTTTCCTCCTTTCCACTAAGGCCCATCAAGGCCCATTGACCCCCGGAGGATCCGTAACCCCTGCACTCGGTAAAATTCCCAATTTCACCCGGAGTGATTCCGGAGTCCAAACATAGGCTTCCAATATATCAATCTTTATGTCTCGACCATTTCGAGACTCCTCGTCATGTCCGTGATCTCATCCGGGACTCCGAACAACCTTCGGTACATCAATATCATATAAACTCATAATAACTGTCATCGAAACGTTAAGCGTGCGGACCCTACGGGTTCGAGAACTATGTAGACATGACCGAGACACCTCTCTAGTCAATAACCAATAGCGGGACCTGGATGCCCATATTGGTTCCTACATATTCTACGAAGATCTTTATCGGTCAGACCGCATAACAACATACGTTGTTCCCTTTGTCATCGGTATGTTACTTGCCCGAGATTCGATCGTCGGTATCCAATACCTAGTTCAATCTCGCATCGGCAAGTCTCTTTTCTCGCTCCGTAATACATCATCTCACAACTAACACATTTAGTTGCAATGCTTGCAAGGCTTATGTGATGTGCATTACCGAGAGGGCCCAGAGATACCTCTCCGACAATCGGAGTGACAAATCCTAATCTCAAATATGCCAACCCAACATGTACCTTCGGAGACACCTGTAATGTACCTTTATAATCACCCGATTACGTTGTGACGTTTGGTAGCACCCAAAGTGTTCCTCGGCAAACGGAGTTGCATAATCTCATAGTCATAGGAACATGTATAAGTCATGAAGAAAAGCACTAGCAACAAACTATACGATCAGGTGCTATGCTAATGGAATGGGTCATGTCAATCAGATCATTCAACCAATGATGTGATCCCGTTAATCAAATAACAACTCCTTGTTCATGGTTAGGAAACATAACCATCTTTGATTAACGAGCTAGTCAAGTAGAGGCATACTAGTGACACTCTGTAGGTTTATGTATTCACACATGTATTATGTTTCCGGTTAATACAATTCTAGCATGAATAATAAACATTTATCATGATATAAGGAAATAAATAATAATATTATTATTGCCTCTAGGGCATATTTCCTTCAGAAACGCGTTGATCACCGCGGCAGGGTGGACATCTGGGATGTTGTAGTGCACACGGCTGAATCTCTGGATGAACTTGCGCAGGACTCTCCTTCCTTCGGGCGGGCGCAGCAGATGAAGGTCGCTTTCTGGCCATGAGGCTTGTGGTCACCGTGAAGGCGCCGACAAACTGATGGCATAGATCTGCCCAAGAAGATATGGAGCTGTCCGGCAAGTGCATGAGCCAAGATCTGACATTGGGCTTGAGCACCAGCCGGAAGTAGTTGGCGAGGATCTTGTCGTCTCGCCCGGCAGCTTGCACCGCGATGGTGTAGATCTTGAGGAACTCCGATCGGTGCGCCCCTGCCATCGTACTTCTCTCGCACATCTGGCTTGAAATTTTTCTTGTCGGGCCACTGGACTTGCCGCAGCTCACGGGTGAACGCAGGGCAACCTACCGCGTATGGCAAGTCACCTGGTTCCCCTGGCGCTTGCATGTCGACGGCGGCCCCAGCGACTGGTCGGACCGACGCCGCGCTTCTTCTTGGCGCTCGATGCGAAGTTCGAGCGTCTTCTTGTTGCCGTTCCTGAAGAACTTGGCGCTGATCACGGCGAGCTCGTGGATCCGATGAAGCGGTGGAGTCGCTGTCGAGGTGGATCCGACGAGTCGGCGATCTTGGCCTTCGGGATGGAGAGTGCATGGTGGTTGCACCCCCATAGGTCTCGTCGCCACCAGCTCGTGCCTTGTCGTCTCGCCGCGGCAATGATGTGCTTGGTTGCCGCGGAACGTCACCGTTGGCAAAGCCGATGAGACTCTGAATGGTGGCCCTCCATTCGTCGACCTTGTCTGCCGTCGGAGGGTAATCCAGGAGCAGTTGAGCTCGCGCCAAAGCTTCTGCTTGAGTGGTGGGTGGCAATGGCGAACGGTGCGAGGAGCGGGATATGCTCGGACTTCTAAATATGTTAGAAGGAGCAGTATCCCATCCAGGAGACCGTGCCCCACTCACACCAGCATGTTGGCGCGCGAGCTGTTCTTGAGCGTCCCTGGATCCACCAGCTCGATCTTGGCCCAATGAACGCATGGCGCTGAGAGCACCATGACGTTGTCGGTCCCGCGCCTCCTGAGATGGACGCAGTACGTATCCGGACGCCGAGGTCTGCGCCGCCTTGTCCTTGGACTTGGCAGCGTCGTGGGGTCCCTCGACGACGCCCATTCCTCCGCCAGCGTCTTCTCCACCACTCGTCAGCTCCGGTGGTGGTGGGTTTGACGCGGACGGCTCTGCTGCCGCCGAAGCCTTCTTCTTCGGTGGCATGTTGATGAAGATGATGGAGATGTTGCTCGTGCGAACGCCGGATCAGGTTCACACAGCCTCGACGCACCCCCTACCTGGCGCGCCAAAGATGTCGGGGAGGCTGATCGTAACCCATGAACACCTATGGGACCGGCGGACCGAGTCCCTTTTGGTTCGGTGGGGGGCGGAGATTGCACGAAGAGCAGATCGAGGCGATGCACACGAGCAGTTTACCCAGCTTCGGAGCTCTCCGGAGAGATAATACTCCTACTGCTGCTTGGTTGATTGTATTGTGTTCTTGCTAGGGAGCACAGAGAGCTACAAAACCTAGCTTGAGTGTGTGTAGTCTCGAATGAGTCTAAACGAACTAAGCCGAACCCTTTCTACGTTGCACATGGGCCTCCTTTTATAGGCTCAAGGGGTCACCACAGGTGGCAACGTAGACGAGGGCAAAAATGGGAAAATGAGTTGCGGTTGGTGCAACTACTTTGTACAGTGTAATCTACCTAACTCTGACGGCAAGGGACAAAAGCATTAAATGCCCGTCCATGTCACCTAAACAATGCAACAGGGACCGTCAGGAGCGCCACCGTTCGCCACGATGGCAGTCCTGTCAGCGCCGCTTATCGCTGCTCTCCGCTGGCTGCACAACCTCTTGACACGCGCGCCCGAAGGTCCCATGGCGACACGTTGGTGTATGAGCTGGAGCGGAGATGAGAGAGGTTACTGCCTGCAAGCGCCTTGCCGCTGGCTGAATCCTTGTCGCGCTCGGAAGCTTGTCGCTCATCGAGCCTTCCCGGCAAGCTCCTCTTGCCGGGTCTTCTCTTCTGCGTGCCTTGAGTGGCCTTCCCGGCAAGCTCCTCTTGCCGGGGCCTTGTCTCCTTGACTTGAATACTTTGTTCTTGAATGGCTCCAAAGGAACCACGGAGGACCTTGGCGGTCACTAGGCAAGCCTTGCTGGTGTCAGAATCGCCGGTGCACGAGTTCGGGATACTAGGGTACCCCTACTCTAGTACACCGACATAGTGCTAGTTCAACTATAGTGTAAAATTATTTGTACTAGATTATATAGCTAGTTCAACTCTAGTGTAAAATTACTTGAACTAGCTTATAAAGCTAGTTCAACTCTAGTGTAAAAATATTTGAACTAGCTTGTAGAGCTAGTTCAACTCTAGTGTAAAATTATTTAGTAACATCCCAAATTTTCAATTTGGAATGTTATACATAGATAATCATGCATATCATATATTTATTGCATTGTTGGCTCGATCCTAGAAATCCTACGCAACTCAAGGACCCATGGAGAGAGTTGGGGATTTCGTTATTTTCATATTTGAGTTTTCTCAAATTTTGAAAAAAGGGATCATTTGATTTTATTTATTTTATCTTCAATTATTTCTACTGTCAAAATATGAGAGAGGGAATAAAATGACTTTCCCAAAATAAAGAAGTAATGAAGATTTAATAAAAAAATCAAATAAGATTTTATTTTTGAGTTTTTCGCCTTTTTATTTGAATTTAGGAAAAATGTGTGTTTTTCAAAATTGCATTTAGGCCCCAAATAAATGTTCATCTAGTCCGGCTTGATTTTCGAAGCCGGAGAAAATTTATTTCGGGATTTTTGGAGTCCGTTTAGTATTTCTTTTTATTTTTCTTCTGCGCGGAATTATTTAAAAAAAACGCGACCGACCTTGGGCCGTGTTCGAAGGGACTCGCTGGGGGCACTATAAATAGCGCCTACCGGCCCCCCAGCCCGAACCGCCTTGGCCAGCCCAGCCACCCCGCCCATTGCCCCGCCGCCGCCCACGCCTACCAAACCTTAACCCTAACCCTAGCGCCAGCGCATTGCCCGCCGCCAGATCCGCCGCCGCTGCCGTCGCCGACGCCGCCGGACCCGCCTCACGCAGCCGCCGCTTAACCCCGCCGAGGTTCGCCGCGCCTCGACTTCTGTGCCTTCGGTTTTTTTTAAAACCGAACGGTTTTCATCGGTTTTTTTTAGATCGGTTTTTTTCGGTTCGGTCAAATAGCGAACGTTCGTTCGTTCGTTCGTTTTTAACGAACGCTTTCATCATATTAGTTTAGTTAACGAACGTCCGTTTGTTAACCTGTTCGTCATTTTTCTTTTTCTCGGATTTAATCCGCGATTTTTCTGATCGTGATTCCTGATCCAATTTTCGTTTTAGTATAACTTTTCGCTCGTTTATCGGAATCAGGAGATTCAAGCGCCTGGAGTTTCGTCTCGAAACCATCTTTCCGAATAACCTACTTAAACAAGTTTTTGCTTCTATAAAATTTGACTTAGACCCAGATTAGTAAAACAGAGTTGTTTTCTTTCATCGTTTGACTTTTGTTGCTTCGTTTGATTTGTTTCTTTTTGGAAACGGAGTTCTTAAGTTGAACTATCTGGTTAGATCTATTTGGGTTTTACCTATGCATTAGATGAGTACTTATTGTATGCTTGTTTGTTTGTCTGCGATAGAATACCCGGAGTGCGCCGCCTGTTACTTCGAGTCTCTAGGTTTCGCGGATCATCAGCAAGGCAAGTAACACTTTGATCATACCTTTTCTACTATCCAGTTTTTATGCATTAGATCTATCCTCAAACATTGCATGATTAGGATCTAATTAAATTGTGGGTTTTGGGAAGTAGTTGAGGTAGTACCTATTAACTGTGTATTTTCAAACCTTTGGGAGTTACTTCTACGTTTGCTTATATTGCCATGCTATGCTAGTAGACGTGGATTGGGTGAGTGTATCCATGACAGATGTGAGAGTGTTAATTAATGTTTTATTTAAGGTGGCAACTTAAACACACATCTTTTCCATCAGGACTTGCCTGTATTTCTTCGGACCGCCACCCATGCTCAAAGGGATCATGAGATTATTCAAACTAGAAACTTACGTGTGCAGCCACAAGCCATTATGGGCTCTGGCATAGTTGATTAAGTTGTGCGAACTCTGTGACGCCATCGATTCAATCGTACACTAATCATACACGCAAATGTGTATGATCAAGATCAAGGACTCACGGGAAGATATCACAACACAACTCTAGACACAAATTAAAATAATACAAGCTTTATATTACAAGTCAGGGGCCTCGAGGGCTTGAATACATAAGCTCGAATACACCAGAGTCAGCGGAAGCAACAATATCTGAGTACAGACATAAGTTAGACAAGTTTGCCTTAAGAAGGCTAGCACAAAAGTAGCAACGATCGAAAAGGCAAGGCCTCCTGCCTGGGAGCCTCCTAACTACTCCTGGTCGTCGGCGGTCTTCACGTAGCAGTAGGCATCGACGGTGGCATCTGGCTCCTGGGCTCCGACATCTGGATGCATCAACCAGAAAGAAGAAGAAAGGGGGAAACAGGGAAGCAAAGCAAACGTGAGTACTCATCCAAAGTATTCGCAAGCAAGGATCTCCACTACATATGCAACATTATCAAAGGAAGGCTGTATATGTGGATTGGGCTGCAGAAATGCCAGAATAGAGAGAAGGCCTAGTCCTACCGAAGACTAGCATCTTATGGAAACCACCATCTTGCAGCAACCGGAAGGAGTAGAGTAGCATAAAGTAAAGTAGTAGTGTTATCAACCTCGCCCGGAGATCCTTTCTCGACTCCCTGCGAGAAAGATATCCCAGAGCCATACTATCCAGTTATCATCACAATCCATTTCTCATATCCATGTCTCATCATAGTCCATCTCTCATCTCAGGTATCCAGTTCTAGTTGTATCGATCGTGATACAACTCCAAGTGTCCGTTACCGTAGGAGAGGCTATCGATAGATGTTTTCTTCCCTGCAGGGGTGCACCAACTTACCCACCACGCTCGCTTAACTCCGGTCGGACACACTTTCCAGGGTCATGCCCGGCCTCGGCCAAACAATACGCCGCAACCCGACCTAGGCTTAATAGAGAGGCCAGCACGCCGGACTAAACCTATGCCCCCAGGGGTCATGGGCCATCTCCCCGGGAACTCCTGCACGTTGCGTGGGCGGCCGGTGAGCAGACCTAGCTACCTCCTTCAACAAGGCAGGCGCTTACGTAGTCCAACCCGGTAGCGCCGCTCAGTCGCTGACGTCTATTAAGCTTCGGCTGATGTATACGACGCAGAACGCCCATACTATGCCCACGTGATGGTTAGTGCTATCAGGCCAGAGGCCCCTGGGATCAAATATCCAAATCGTAGTGGATTAGGAAGCAGCTGTAACAACAAGAGAGTCACAAAGATGTGACCCGTTGCCCGTCTCGAGGACTTGCGGCAAGGGCTAGGAATGCCCGCCACGCCCGTAATTATCTCGCGGGCACCCTCCTGGTCAACCCGACTCCACATCACTCGCAATTAAGCTCGCGCGGGCACCCCTCAGGGTCGACCCGTCTTTAGTAACATGGCTTAGTGTAAAGTCATAGTAATCATAGTAACTGTATGGCTAAACATCAATGGGAAAACCCGAGGAATCACCCCCGGTGAATTCCACTCGATGTAGTCATCAAGGTGAACGTAAGAGGATTCACCCTCGAGGTCCACACTTGAGGGGTTGCACGACAAAGTCGTATCAGAAGTGGTTAAAGAGGAAATCACCCTCGATGACCACGACTGAATAACTACACTACAGGGTTTAACATCAGAAGTGCTGATGAGGTCTCATCCTCGGTACTCGATAGTAACCCAATAGTGTCAAGCAACTAAGGGGAAGTGATGTGCGGTGTCGGGGCCTGGTCTTCGATCCCGTTGATCGGGTCTTCAATGATGAAGCAGGGGCAACAAGGACAAGGTGGGGGTCACTGATGGGTCACTAACCAACCTATACTAAGAAGTTTAGGATAAGCAGGTAAGGAAACAACACTAGATACAAAAGCAGGCTATGCATCAGAATAGGAGTAATCAATAACAGTAGCAAAATCTAATGCAAGCATGAGAGAATGGAATGGGCGATATCGGGATGATCGAAGGGGGCTTGCCTGGTTGCTCTGGCAAGGAGGGGTCGTTGTCGACGATGTAGTCGATCACCGGGGCATCAGCGGCCTCAGGGTCTACCAGAGAGAAGAGGGGGAAGAAACAGTAAATACATAGCAAATAGAGGTAACTCTATGCATGACATGACGATACGTAGCGCTAAGGGTGCTCTAACGCGGTACTACACGTTGCAAACGAAGGGGGAAACATCCGAGGGTGAATTCCCGACTTTAGGTGGATTCCGGACAAAGGAAAAGAGGGGAAAGTTCCATGTTCAGCATGCTAGGGGCATGTGACAGATGAACAGACAACGTATTCGGATTCGTTGGATTTTTCTGAGCAACTTTCATATAGAAAACATTTTCATCTGAGTTACGGTTTATTTTCTATGAATTTTCAAAGATTAAACCATTTTCTGGATTTATTTAAATTAATAGAAAAGATAAAATGACGTCGACATGACATCTTGATGACGTCAAGATCAATGACTTCACGACCAGGTCAAACCGACCAGCGGGTCCCACATGTCATAGACAAAGGGCTAACAGTGGGTTATTTTAAATTAACAGGGTGTTAATTAGCAGTTGGGCCCCACATATCAGTGACTAATTAGCTAAACTAATTAATTTAATTATTAAAATTTTTTAATTAGAGGATTAAGCAGTGGGACCCGCACGTCAGTGGCTGGGGCCTGCAGAGTCAGCACGGTTGACCAGGTCAACTGGTCAACAGGGGGCTAGGGGCCCCACTGGCAGTGACCCAGGGGTGGCCCTAGGTGTGCCACGTCGGTGGTGGCCGATGGTTAAACGCCGGCGACCGAAATACGGTGGAGGCGCTCGGGATCTCGACGGAATCCACATACAGGGGGCCATTTGGCCCATGCGTTGGCACGGTCGAACAAGTGAGCAACGCCGCATCCAACGCGGGTGGCCACGCGAGCTGTGATGGCCGGAGCAGCCGCCGGCGACAGAGGACGGCGGAGACCCGAAGCACGGCAAACTCGCACATGATGAAACGGAGGCCAAAACGGGCGGCGCGCTACTCCTACGGCGACTACTTGAAGCCACGAACGCGTTGGTGAGCTCAGCGGACCGGGACGAGCCCTACCGTGATGGTTGCGAGCTCGATAGCGGAGCCAGGGCACGACAATGGCGGCGCATCACGCACAGCTTGCTGCGGCACATAAACGGAGCTAGGACGGGGAGAGGAAAGGTGTGGAGCTCACCGAGTGGCTCACATGATGGCCCGTGGTGGTTTAGGAGCTGCAGAGATGGCGCCGGAGACGAAGAAGATCATCGGCAGCCGGAGATGGGGACGAGGACGAACGGCGACTGCAGTGCTTCCCGGTTCCAGCTGAGGCCACCAGTCGACGTAGTTGACCCCGGCGGAGCTCACCGACAGGGTCAGCGGACGCGGGTCCGCCGGTGGCCGCGACTACGACGGAGGGCGGCGGCGACTGCGCTCGGGCCGTGGATCTGGAGGAGAGGAGGGGCGGAGCAAGCGCGTGGGAGAGGGGGGGGGCAAGTGGGCGAGTGGGAGGCGAGGGGGCCGAGGCGTCGGGCGGCCTTATCCTCCCTCCGTCTCTGGCGAGGTGGTCTGGCGGCGACATGCCATGCGCGCCTCGGTCGGTTGAACAGGGAAGGGGAGAGCGACGGCCCGGGGGTGTGGGCGGCCTCACATAGCTGGCTCGGGTGGGCGAAGCCTGAGTGAGGCAGAGGGCCTCTCTCTCCCCTCTACTTCTCCTTTTCTTTTTTTTCTTTTTGTTGTTTTTCTTTTTCTTTTCCAGCAGCTTTTGCATTTTCTTTTAGCCACAATTTACTTTGCAAAAATTATGCCCTTGGCCAAAACAACCTCAAAGAATTAAAGTGCCTTTGCCTCAAAAAGGTTGGGAGGCTTTTGGAATAGTTGCCAATTTTATAAATTAAAAAAGGGCATTTAATTTATTGCTTAGGTCTTTGTTTTAAGTAGTTTAGGCCACTTAAACCCTTTGCAAAAATGTTGGTTCACCACCAATATTAGTTGTGGAATATCTGGCACATGATGAACATTTTAGTATTCATGTTTGAGAAATTTTGAATTCCCCTCATAATTTGAATTTGAATTTGACTTTGATTTTCATCAAGTGATAATTAGCTCGAGAAGCATGGTGACTGGCACCATTAATGTGGGATTACTGTAGCATGACACTGAAGGTGTTACAAATCTCCTCCACTACAAGAAATCTCGTCCCGAGATTAAAGTGGGGAAGAAAAGAGTAACTCTGGGAGAACTGACCCTTATGGGTTTAATTGTCTGGTGAACAATGCTGGTAATGTGACAGAAGTATCTCTCGAGTTGACATTTAAGAATAACGTCGAGAGCAAAATATGAAGGTACAATAAGAAGTTTCACGCGGATGGACAATCGAACGATACCTGAACAGAGTGTGAGAAGGGGTTCAGAGCATCAGGAATAGATCGTCCCTCGGGGGGGGGGGTGGTGACTCGTGACATGATACGAAGCCAAATGCAAGAATGTTTCGGAATCAAAGATATACAGGAGAGTCAGGTTTCGATCATGTGGAACTGTGGGTTATGGGCCCACCATGTGGGTTAAAAGCAGGAAGGCGCTAAAATTTTGCACGGCCATGATAGCAAGGCAGGTCAGAGGATAGCCTGCCAATTATGTTGGCAAGAGCGTTGGTACCAAGGGCGAGGGACGAAGAGAACCATTTTCCTGCTCGTAATACGAGGCGGACCAATAGGCAAAGTTCTCGTCCATCGGTGGTTACTAGAATGTCATCAACAATAGTAACAGGGTCTTACTGACAGAGTTGTACACGAGGTGCTTACTTAAGCAGGGATTTATCTCTGCTTAGACAAGTTAGATGACAAGAAAGGTGAAACAAAACAATGGAAAGGAAAAGGTGATTATTATGATAACCAGACCAATGAAAAGGAAATATGTTTATACCCAAGTGTTAGAGTATAACTTTCCAAAGGAAAGGCAGAGCATGATAGGGCTTCAAGTATTAAGCCGTTTAGACAAAGGGGCAAGGAATTTATGAGGTTTACCCATACAACGGTGTTTGGATAATTGATCAAGAACAGTTAGCATTGCGCTCCCAATGTTCTTGTTGATGATCGGAGTACCACACACTTGCTTCGGGATAGTGTTGACATGGCCATCGGGGAAATGTCAAACTTCGGATACACAAAGGATCCATCGGAACAACTTATAAAATAAGTCATACAATTTCAGCAAGGAAAAGATGAGGATGGGGCACACGGGCTCAGAAACAATTCATCGATGGGGTAAGGATGTTATTTCTCATCATGAATTCGGTTGATATCCTTGAAAAGTTTGGAATGATGATGATGATCACGACACATTTGTCGAGAGGTTTCATGAAGATGTAGTCGATCAACGACGACATTAAGCAAAAGAAATGATGAAGTGTAAGGTTAATTGAATCACGAGTACGACACAAACTCGAAAGCAAGCTTGCTGTTCATGGCAAAATGGTATGGCGAGGAAGATCGACATAAGCTTAGCTCGTCGTCGAAAATTGTGCTCCGGAAAGGACCTGGTAGCACAGTTAAAATTTAGCATGATAATGATATAACCGATCAAGCTAGGAATGATGTGATGGAGTATCTGAATTCACAAGTGGTAGTGCAATGACACAATATACTTGAGATAACAAGGGAAATACTTGAGGTAGATCAAAAATAGAGGTTAGACATATGAAATGATCTGCAGAAGACAAGTATTTTAACTTGTCCGGGAAATGGAGTTAAGGAGAAACTATGGTCGGAACCACGGTTACGAATGATCAAACCACCGATACAAGATGAACTTATAAAAAGGGGTAATCATAATTGGGCATGAACACAAGGGTTCAAGGTCGACTCCACTTCTTCAATGCATAACCTTTCATTCCTCCTCGTTTTCAAAGAAAATGTAGTGCGGAGGATTTATCGGCGACGTACCGGAAGAGTAAGACTCTTGAGAACTCTCGGGTTCACTCGGATTACGGAAGGCATAAGTTCAACCCATCGGGCATTTTACGAATCTATACAACCATCAACCAAGCAAAATATACGAGTTCGAAAGCGAGTATCGCGATCAAAGCAGATGATACAATATCTTTGAAGGTATTATGTATCGTGGAAATCTTGATAAGATTTTGGTGTGAAGGACACTGTCGGATAACAACCCAGCAATGGATATGGCGATTCATGACAGAGTTGATGTGAGTATCGGTAATCAATCAGATGAAGAAGGGGATGCAAAGGCATCGGCTTATATAAACGTCTGAATGATTCGATGCTTGGGTACACAGGAATTATGATTTCAAGGCGAAGGATCGAGGCGAGGCTCGATCAAAAGATGAGTAAGTTGAATAGACTTAGAGGTGCACCCGATCAAATCTTGATTGGGCAAGAACCAACTCATATTCGAAACAATGCCTGAGCCGGAAAGAAAATTTCCAAGGATTAATTGATGATTGTGTGCATTCTCACACATGCTGAATCAATAGGATCAGAATGTTAATACCAAAGGATTTTAACGAATATCGCTAGACAAATGGAATTAACCAGAAAGCAAGTATGCAAGAATTCCAAGAGCAACAGGTTGTAGAGGATTTTCGGAAGATCAAATAGTATTTCGAAGTATTTTGTGAATCACACGAACAACTGAGGATGTACTGATCCTCGGTGAGTGCAAGGAATTATTCGAAGGGGGGGTATTCATGGGGCAAAGAACTGCATGGCAGTAAGCTCAAAGGATTCTCGAAACAATAGAGAATTTAGGGGCATCTTGTAATATCAGGAGTAACTAGGGATGAAGGTACAAGCGGCAAGGATGTTATTCAAGGGGATTACCGGTGGTCAGGAACTGCAAAGCAGTTGGTACAGGGTCTCGGGAAACATCGAGGAGTATTTGCAGAATCTTCTGGCGAAGCAAGCGATCATCTGTAGTGAAGGGGCTCTCCGGGAGGAAGTGGTTACGAGATCCTAGAGTCAGAGTTAGTAAAATCTTTAACCCGAATAGACGAGAGATCAGAGACCCAGAGTATAGACGAGGAGTAAAAGATCCTAATACCACCCAATGGCGACGTGGGCCCGTAAGACACACAACCAATGTTAGTAAAAGTTTTGTAGTGACTAGACTTGACTTCGGCCAAGGAGTTGGAAAGGGGGCTACCTACAGGCAGTCGGATCTCATACCAACTTGTGACGCCCTCGATTCAATCGTACACTAATCATACACGCAAATGTGTACGATCAAGATCAAGGACTCACGGGAAGATATCACAACACAACTCTAGACACAAATTAAAATAATACAAGCTTTATATTACAAGCCAGGGGCCTCGAGGGCTTGAATACATAAGCTCGAATACACCAGATTCAGCGGAAGCAACAATATCTGAGTACAGACGTAAGTTAGACAAGTTTGCCTTAAGAAGGCTAGCACAAAAGTAGCAACGATCAAAAAGGCAAGGCCTCCTGCCTGGGAGCCTCCTAACTACTCCTGGTCGTCGGTGGTCTTCACATAGTAGTAGGCCTTGACGGTGGCATCTGGCTCCTTGGCTCCGACATCTGGTTGCATCAACCAGAAAGAAGAAGAAAGGGGGAAACAGGGAAGCAAAGCAACCGTGAGTACTCATTCAAAGTACTCGCAAGCAAGGATCTACACTACATATGCAACATTATCAAAGGAAGGCTGTATATGTGGTGGGCTCTGAAATGCTAGAATAGAGAGAAGGCCTAGTCCTATCGAAGACTAGCATCTTCCGAAACCACCATCTTGCAAACAACCGGAAGGAGTAGAGTAGCATAAAGTAAAGTAGTAGTGTTATCAACCTCGGCCGGAGATCCTTTCTCGACTCCCTGCTAGAAAGATATCCCAGAGCCATACTATCCAGTTATCATCACAATCCATTTCTCATATCCATGTCTCATCATAGTCCATCTCTCATCTCGGTATCCGGTTCTAGTTGTATCGATGGGATACAACTCCAAGTGTCCGTTACCGTAGGACAGGCTATCGATAGATGTTTTCTTCCTGCAGGGTGCACCAACTTACCCACCACGCCGCTTAACTCCGCCGGACACACTTTCTGTGGTCATGCCCGGCCTCGGCCAAACAATACGCCGCAACCCGACCTAGGCTTAATAGAGAGGCCGATCGCTGGACTAAACCTATGCCCCCATGGGTCATGTGCCATCTCGCGGGAACTCTCCTGACGTTGCGTGGGCGGCGGTGATCGAGACCTAGCTACCTCCTTCAACAAGGCAGCGCCACGCAGTCCAACCCGACACGCGCCGCTCAGTCGCTGACGTCTATTAAGCTTCGGCTGATGTATACGACACAGAACGCCCATACTATGCCCACGTGATGGTTAGTGCTATCAGGCCAAAGGACCCTCGGATCAAATATCCAAATCGTAGTGGATTAGGAACGCGCGGTAACAAGCAGAGACTCACGAAAGATGTGACCCCATTGCCCCGTCTCGAGGACTTGCGGCAAGGGCTAGGAATGCCCGGCCACGCCTCGTAATTATCTTGCGGGCACCCTCCAGGTCAACCCGACTCCACATCACTCGCAATTAAGCTCGCGCGGGCACCCCTCAGGGTCGACCCGTCTTTAGTAACATGGCTCAGTGTAAAGTCATAGTAATCATAGTAACTGTATGGCTAAAAATCAAGGGGAAAACCCGAGGAATCACCCCCGGTGAATTCCACTCGATGTAGTCATCAAGGTGAATGTAAGAGGATTCACCCTCGAGGTCCACACTTGAGGGGTTGCACGACAGAGTCGTATCAGAAGTGGTTAAAGAGGAAATCACCCTCGATGACCACGACCGAATAACTACACTACAGGGTTAACATCAGAAGTGTTGATGAGGTCTCACCCTCGGTACTCGATAGTAACCCAATAGTGTCAAGCAACTAAGGGAAGTGATGTGCGGTGTCGGGCCTGGTCTTGATCCGTTGATCGGGTCTTCAATGATGAAGCAGGGCAACAAGGACAAGGTGGGGGTCAGCGACGGGTCACTAACCAACCTATACTACGCAGTTTAGGATAAGCAGGTAAGGAAACAACAGCAGATACAAAAGCAGGCTATGCATCAGAATAGGAGCAATCAATAACAGTAGCAAAATCTAATGCAAGCATGAGCGAATGGAATGGGCGATATCGGGATGGTCAAAGGGGGGGGCTTGCCTGGTTGCTCTGGCAAGGAGGGGTCGTTGTCGACGACGTAGTCGATCACCGGGGCATCAGCGGCCTCGGGGACTACTGGAGAGAAGAGGGGGAAGAAACAGTAAATACATAGCAAACAGAGGTAACACTAAGCATGACATGACGATACGTAGCGCTAAGCATGCTCTATCACGGTACTACACGTTGCAGACGAAGGGGGGAAACATCCGAGGGTGAATTCCCGACTTTAGGTGGATTCCGGACAAAGGAAAAGAGGGGGAAAGTTCCATGTTCAGCATGCTAGGGGCATGTCACAGATGAACGGACCACGTATTCGGATTCGTTGGATTTTTCTGAGCAACTTTCATATAGAAAACATTTTCATCCGAGTTACGGTTTATTTTCTATGAATTTTCAAAGATTAAACCATTTTCTGGATTTATTTAAATTAATAGAAAAGATAAAATGACGTCAGCATGATGTGTTGATGACGTCGAGATCATGAACTTCGTGACCAGGTCAAACTGACCAGCGGGTCCCACATGTCATAGACAAAGGGCTAACAGTGGGTTATTTTAAATTAACAGGGTGTTAATTAGCAGTTGGGCCCCACATATCAGTGACTAATTAGCTAAACTAATTAATTTAATTATTAAAATTTTAATTAGAGGATTAAGCAGGGGGACCCGCACGTCAGTGGCTGGGGCCTGCACAGTCAGCACGGTTGACCAGGTCAACTGGTCAACAGGGGGCTAGGGGCCCCACTGCTAGTGACCCAGGGGTGGCCCCAGGTGTGCCACGTCGGTGGTGGCCGACGGTTAAACGCCGGCGACCGAAATATGGCAGAGGCGCTCAGGATCTCGCCGGAATCCACGTATGGGGCCATTTGGCCCGTGCGTTGGCACGTTCGAACGAGTGAGCAACACCGCATCCAACGCGGGTGGCCACGCGAGCTGTGATGGCCGGAGCCGCCGCCGGCGACAGGGACGGCGGAGACCCGAAGCACGGCAAAATCGGGCACGATGAAACGGAGGCCAAAACGGGCGGCGCGCTACTCCTACGGCGACTACTCGAAGCCACGAACGCGTTGGTGAGCTCGGCGGACCGGGACGAGCTCTACCGTGATGGCTGCGAGCTCGATAGCGGAGCCAGGGCACGGCAATGGCGGCGCATTGCGCACAGCTTGCTGCGGCACGTAAACGGAGCTAGGACGGGGAGAGGAAAGGTGTGGAGCTCACCGAGTGGCTCACACGATGGCCCGTGGTGGTTTAGGAGCTGTAGAGACGGTGCCGGAGACGAAGAAGATCGACGGCAGCCGGAGATGGGGACGAGGACGAACAGCGACTGCGGTGCTACCCGGTTCCAGCTGAGGCCACCAGTCGACGTAGTCGTCCCCGGCGGAGCTCACCGACAGGGTCAGCGGACGCGGGTCCGCCGGTGGCCGCGACAACGACGGAGGGCGGCGCCGACTGCGCTCGGGCCGTGGATCTGGAGGAGAGGAGGGGCGGAGCGAGCGCGAGGCCGAGAGAGAGAGAGGGGGGGGCAAGTGGGCGAGTGGGAGGCGAGGGGGCCGAGGCGTCGGGGCGGCCTTATCCCCTCCCGTCGACGGCGAGGTGGTCCGGCGGCGACGCGCGGGCACGCGCCCTCGGTCGGTTGAACAGGGGAAGGGGGAGAGCGACGGCCCAGGGGGGTGTGGGCCGGCCTGTTGGGCCAGCTGGATTGGGTGGGCCGAAGCCTGAGTGAGGCAAAGGGCCTCTCTCTCCCCTCTACTTCTCCTTTTCTTTTTTTTCTTTTTGTTGTTTTTCTTTTTCTTTTCCAGCAGCTTTTGCATTTTATTTTAGCCACAATTGACTTTGCAAAAATTATGCCACTGGCCAAAACAACCTCAAAGAATTAAGCTGCACTGCCTCAAAAAGGTTGGGAGGCTTTTGTAATAGTTGCCAATTTTATAAATTAAAAAAAAGGGCATTTAATTTATTGCTTAGGTCACTGTTTTAAGTAGTTTAGGCCACTTAAACCCTTTGCAAAAATGTTGGTTCACCACCAATATTAGTTGTGGAATATTTTGCACATGATGAACATTTTTGTATTCATGTTTGAGAAATTTTGAATTCCCCTCATATTTTGAATTTGAATTTGACTTTGATTTTTCATCAAGTGATAATTATCTCAGTAAGCATGGTGACCTGGCACCATTAACAGGGGATTACTGTAGCATGACACTGAGGGTGTTAAAACTCTTACGGGTAGACTAGCAGATGTAGGGGAAAGTAGGTGTACCGGTCTACCCTATGTAAGGTGCTAGCGCTTCTGAAAGACTATGTCTCGGTCATCCATTTCTCAAACATCATGTAGTGCGAGAAATCCAACGGAGGCGATCGAGTCTTGTGGGGAAAAGTGCGCAAACCTCTGTAGAGTGTATAAACTAATCATGGTTAGCCGTGTCCCCGGTTATGGATATCTTGAGTATCTACTACTTGGATATCATGTGAATCTCATCATGTTACTTCTAATTAATATTGTTGGGTTTTTAATGAGTACTTTTAATTGGGATTGAGAATGCTGTCAACCATTCTCAATGTCACCGTGATAGTTAAACAAATTTATTCCTTTGAAGTAGGGGAAAATTGGCTTTATGCAAAACTGTAACCATAGAGCTTTCCACCAGCCAAATATGCATGTAGTATAGGCTTATTCTTCCGTTATTCTATATGTGTTACATTGCCAGCATATTCCATGTGATGACCCGTTTTGGGCTGCAACGTTTCATGTTGCAGATTTTTCAGACGGCGAGTAAGGTGTTTAGGTCGTGGTTCTATACTCAGTGATGCCATTGGAGTTGATGGACTCGCTTATTCTTCCAAGAATTCTGCTGTTATCGTATTTAGATGGCCTTAAGCCATATTTATTTTATTAAGTTCTCTCTTGAGACATGCGATTGTAATAAGTGTGTGATTTCTACTCTGTTATAAATCCTCCGAATACTATGTGGTGTCAGCATTACTGATCCAGGGATGACACTGAGCACAGAGATCAGACTGTTTGAGGTCTGGTCGCTACAAAGATGGTATCAGAGCACACGCTGACTGTAGGACACGGCCACTAAGCTAAAGCCCTAGATCACTACTCTCTCTTCTCATTTCTGACTCCTCATCTTTTCTATTCTTTAGGATGACGGATGCAAGGAACAAGTTCACACAACCGGATGAAGACTCACCTTGTGGATATCACTTGAAGGAAGTCACTAGATACCTGAACATAGGAGTACCAAGCTTCACCGGGACCGACAATTCCACTTTACCCGAAGAAGAGCGCTGGAAGATTCAAGCTCAAGTTCCCGGAAGGAAGTTTGCGCCAATCACGGAGCCCATAGAGTGTGTTTTCAATGCAGCTCACATAACCATGGGACGCATTGGAGAAGTTTACAAAGAAGACCTCAAGGATACTATCTACCATATTTGCAGGCGCCGAGATGAACAATGGGAGATAGTTGGCACTAAGAAGGATCGATCCATTGCAGCTTTCATCCAGGAGTTAAATCAGCACATTCGGCCGCCAGAGAACCAGATGTCTTGTGAGACATGATGGAGTTGAAGACAGCAAAAGCCAAGATTATCGAACTAGAAGGAGAACTGAAGGCCACTCGCAAGGACTACATGGAGGAGATTGTAGCTCTAGTGAGACAAAACGGCGATCTTAAGGAGAATATAGAAGAACTCATGGGAAATTCAGCACCTAGAGGAGAAGAAGAAGATTGCACCTGTCCAAAGAACTACATCATCATCGACGACACCGATTCCGATCCTAGTGATGATGATTTCGAAGATGAAGCTGGAGCAGATATCATGTAGTCTTCATCGGAGAAGTTTTTCTAGTTGACCACCATAACAGTAGTAGATTTCCCCCATTTTAAATTAGTTTTAGTCCCAGCACTTTGTAACGATAGATAGACAGTTGTATGCCCTTGTTTGAATTGATTGGAGTGATATTGTGTGATTTGTCTCATGTGCATATGGGTAGTGTATTCTCCCTAGACCTCATTCTATTCTTAACTCTCGTCTTTTCTATAAACCCTCAGATGCCTCCGAGACGCGACCCTGGATTTGTTTTCCCGCCAGAGATCACTTAGTTGATTCAGCAGCAGAATGCCTTGATTCAAACATTGGTATAGAACCAAGGCAACAACAACAACCCACCACCACCATCACCTGTTGACCATCTGACTCAGTTCTTGAGGCTGAATCCGCTAGTGTTTTCCAGTAGCACCGAGCCGATAGTAGCAGAGGATTGGCTCCGTAAGATAGGGAGGGAGTTGACCACTGAAGGATGTACAGATGGAGAAAGGGTGAAGTCTGCCGCACATCAGCTCGAAGGACCCGCAACAGCATGGTGGGAGAATTTTACAGCCACTTACCTCTGAGACCTTTGTCACATGGGATCGGGCCACAAGCCTTCCATACTGCCCATGTTTCAGCAGGAGCTATGGCCATGAAGAAGCGTGAGTTTCACAACTTGCGCCAAGGAGGATGGACAGTTGGCCAGTATGTGGATGATTTCAGTAAGTTAGCACGTTATGCCCCACATGACGTTGCTACGGATGCAGCTAAGCAGGAGAAGTTTCTAGAAGGACTGAATGATGAGCTGAGCATGCAGTTGATGGTAGCCACCTTCAATAACTACTAGGAGTTAGTAGATCGTGCTCTTATGATTGAAGGGAAGCAGCAGCAGATTGACAATCGCAAGAGAAAGTATGGATAGGGGAAGTATAACTCTGGAGCTCAGCAGAAGCTTCGCCTTACCCCGAAGCCAGGAGGACAATTTCAGCATACTCACGGAGGTGGTAGCTCGCACAACCATAATGGCACCAAGAATGGAAACGGGAATGGAGGAAGCAATGGACAAGACCGCACCAACCCGTCAACCCCAACCAAGGTAGACCTGAGCCACATCACTTGTTTTAAGTGCCGCAAGACCGGGCATTATGCAAATGAATGTCCAGAAGCCCAGAATGGAAATGGCAATGGAAACTCAGGAAAGAAGCCGAATCCTTTCAACAGAGGACAAGTGAACCACGTTACCGTGGAGGAGGTTGAAGTTCAGCCAGATGCAGTAATAGGTAAGTCTTTGGTTAAGTCATTTACTGCAGTTGTTCTTTTTGATACTGGTGCATCGCATTCGTACATATCAAGGGGATTTGTGGATAAGTTTAGCCTGCCCACTAGGACTCTTAAGACACCCATGCTAGTAAGCTCACCGGGAGCGGAGTATACGGCCAGTGAAGGATGTTTTCAAGTGCCATTAAGTATAGGGAGGCATGTTTTCCCAACGGATTTAATTATATTGGAATCCCAAGGTTTGGATGTAATTCTTGGTATGGATTGGTTGTCGATGTATGGAGGAAACATCGATTGCGCCAGTAAGACAATTTTGCTTACGACACCGGAAGGAAGGAGAATCAAGAATGTATCACGGCATGAGCCGAGAAGCGCACATGTAAATTCCTTATCAGGAGTTGTGCAGGTGGAAGTACCAGTGGTAAGGGATTTCCCCGATGTATTTCCAGAAGAGTTGCGAGGCATGCCACCGGATAGAGACCTCGAATTTCTGATTGAACTACTGCCAGGCACTGGGCCGATATCTAAGAGACCGTATAGGATGCCAGCCCAAGATTTGGAGGAAATTAAGAAGCAGATTAAGGAGTTACTGGATAAAGGTTTTATTTGCCCAAGTTCTTCGCCTTGGGGATCACCAGTACTTCTAGTGGAGAAGAAGGATGGATCTTTAAGAATGGTTGTTGATTATCGAGCATTGAATGAAGTAACCATTAAGAACAAATACTCGTTGCCGATGATCAACGACTTGTTTGACCAATTGCAAGGATCTAAGGTGTTTTCCAAGATCGATTTGCGATCAGGGTACCATCAGTTGAAGATTTGAGAGCAGGATATACCAAAGACGGCTTTTACCACCAGGTACGGGCTATATGAGTATACCGTTATGTCATTTGGACTGACTAACGCCCCAGCCTATTTTATGAACATGATGAACAAGGTGTTTATGGAGTTTTTGGATATGTTCCTCGTGGTGTTCATTGATGATATTTGTGTTTACTCGAAGAATGAAGATGAACATAAGGAGCACTTGCATTTGGTACTCGAGAAGCTTAGAGAACACCAGTTATATGCCAAGTTCAGCAAGTGTGAGTTTTGGTTGAAGGAAGTTGGATTTCTCGGACATGTTATATCCGGGGAAGGTATAGAAGTGGACCCCACTAAAGTTGCCACTGTAACAAACTGGGAAGCACCAACTATAGTTGGGGAGATCCGGAGTTTCCTTGGACTCGCAGGATACTACCGGAGATTTATTGAGAATTTCTCAAGGATTGTGAAGCCTATGACAGAATTGTTGAAGAAGTATACCAAGTTCATATGGACTGAGGAGTGTGAAGCTAGTTTCCAAGAGTTGAAGAAACGTTTGGTTACCTCACCAGTGTTAATCCTGCCAGATCAGACCAAGGATTATGAGGTGTATTGCGACGCTTCACGTAGAGGACTTGGAGCAGTGCTTATGCAGGAGGAAAGAGTTGTTTCGTATGCTTCACGACAGCTGAAACCTCACGAATTAAACTATGCCACACATGATTTGGAGTTAGCAGCCGTAGTGCATGCATTGAAGACTTGGAGAAATTTTCTTATTGGGAACCACTGTGAGGTGTATACGGATCATAAGAGTTTAAAGTACATCTTCACGCAGAAGGAGTTAAATCTCAGGCAGAGGAGATGGTTGGAGCTTATTAAAGATTACGATATGATATTACATTATCACCCCAGAAAGGCTAACGTTGTAGCAGACGTGTTGAGCCATAAGAGTCATGTCAACACACTAATGACGGAAGAAAAACCAAAGGAGTTAGCCGAGGATCTTCGAGAGCTATGTTTGGAAATAGTTCCGAGAGGCTATGTAGCAGCATTGGAGATTCAATCAACTTTGATGGATAGAATCAGGGAAGCTCAGAAGACTGACAAAGAGATTGCCTCTATAAAGGAGAAAATGAGCGAAGGGAAGGCTAAGGGATTTCGTGAGGATGAGGAACATACCCTATGGTTTGAAGACCGTGTTTATGTGCCTAATGACCCGGAGATCAGGAAGTTGATCCTACAAGAGGCACATGATTCACCATATTCGATTCACCCAGGAAATACCAAGATGTATTTGGATTTGAAGAATACTTTCTGGTGGACTGGAATGAAGAAGGATATTGCAGAGTATATAGCAGTTTGTGATGTATGTCAGAGGGTGAAGGCAGAACATTAGAAGCCAGCAGGATTGTTACAGCCATTGCCGATACCCGAACGGAAGTGGGATAAACTAGGCATGGATTTCATCACGGGATTGCCCAGGACTCGTTCAGGCTATGACTCGATTTGGGTCGTAGTCGATCGTTTGACAAAGGTGGCTCATTTCATTCCAGTAAAGACTACCTGCAGCAGTGCCAAATTAGCTAAGATATACATGACCAGGATTGTATGCTTGCATGGAGTTCCGAGGAGTATCGTATCAGATAGAGGAACCCAATTCACCTCAATGTTCTGGAAGCAGTTGCACGAAACTTTGGGAACCAGGCTGGAGTTTAGCACAACTTTTCATCCACAGACAGGTGGACAAACCGAGAGAGTCAACCAGATTTTGGAGGATATGCTTAGAGATTGTGCCTTGGATTATGGATCCAACTAGGACGAAATTTTGCCATATGCGGAGTTTTCTTACAACAACAGCTATCAATCTAGTTTGAAGATGGCCCCTTTCGAAGCCTTGTACGGAAGGAGGTGCAGGACCCTGTTGTTGTGGGATGAAGTTGGAGACCGCCAGTTGTTTGGACCGGATTTGATTAAGGAGTCTGAACGGAAAGTAAAGTTAATTCGTGATAGGCTCAAGGTAGCCCAGTCAAGGCAGAAAAGCTATGCGGATTCAAAACGCAAGGAGACAGAATACAAAGTCGGAGACAGAGTTTATCTTCGTGTATCGCCACTTCGAGGAGTTAAACATCTTTGTAGCGACCAGACCTCAAAGCGATCGATCTACGTGCTCGGTGTCATTCTGGATCGAGAATCTTGACACCACACAGTACTCGGAGGATTTATAACAGAGTAGCAATCACACACTTATTACAATCGAATGTCTCAAGAGAGAACTTAATAAAATAAATATGGCTTAAGGCCATCTAAATACGATAACAGCGGAAGTCTTGGAAGAATAAGCGAGTCCATCAACTCCAACGGCATCACTGAGTATAGAACCACGACCTAAACACCTTACTCGTCGTCAGAAAAATCTGCAACATGAAATGTTGCAGCTCGAAAATGGGTCACACATGGAATATGCTGGCAATGTAACACATATAGAATAATGGAAGAATAAGCCTATACTACATGCATATTTGGCTGGTGGAAAGCTCTATGGTTACAGTTTTGCGTAAAGCAAATTTTTTCCTACTGCAAAGGAATAAATTTGTTTAACTATCATGGTGGTTGTTAAACATTGAAAATGGTTGACAACATTCTCAATCCCAATTAAAATTACTCATTAAAAACACAACAATATTAATTAGAAGTAACATGATGAGATTCACATGATATCCAAGTACTAGATACTCAAGATGTCCATAACCGGGGACACGGCTAACCATGATTAGTTTATACACTCTGCAGAGGTTTGCGCACTTTTACCCACAAGACTCGATCGCCTCCGTTGGATTTCTCGCACTACATGATGTTTGAGAAACAGATGACCGAGACATAGTCTTTCGGAAGCGCTAGCACCTTACATAGGGTAGACCGGTACACCTACTTTCCCCTACATCTTCTAGTCTACCCGTAAGAGTTCGCACAACTTAATCAACTATTCCAGAGCCCATAATGGCTTGTGGCTGCACACGTAAGTTTCTAGTTTGAATAATCTCATGATCCCTTTGAGCCTAGGTGGCGGTCCGAAGAAATACAGGCAAGTCCTGATGGAAACCAGCTGCCTCAATCCAGCCATATGTGTGTTTAAGTTGCCACCTTAAATAAACCATTAACTAAAACTCTCACATCTGTCATGGATGCACTCACCCAATCCACGTCTACTAGCATATCATGGCAATATAAGCAAACGTAGAAGTAACTCCCAAAGGTTTGAAAATAAAAGGTAATAGGTACTACCTCAACTACTTCCCAAAACCCACAATTTAATTAGATCCTAATCATGCAATGTTTGAGGATAGATCTAATGTATAAAAACTTGGTAGTAGAAAAGGTATGATCAAAGTGTTACTTGCCTTGCTGATGATCCGCGAAACCTAGAGACTCAAAGTAACAGGCGGCACACTCCGGGTATTCTATCACAGACAAACAAACAAGCATACAATAAGTACTCATCTAATGCACAGGTAAAACCCAAATAGATCTAATCAGATAGTTCAACTTAAGAACTCCGGTTTGCAAAAAGAAACAAATCAAACGAAGCAACGGAAGTCAAACGACGAAAGAAAACAGCTTCGTTTTACTAATCTGGATCTAAGTCAAATTTTACAGAAGCAAAAACTTGTTTAAGTAGGTTATTCGGAAAGAGGGTTTCGAGACGAAACTCTGGCGCTGAATCGCTGATTCTGTAAGCGGCTAAAAGTTATACTAAAAGCGAAAATCGGATCGAGAATCGCGATCGGAAAAATTGCGGATTAAATCCGAGAAAAGAAAAAGCAGCGAACAAGTTAACGAGCGGACGTTTGTTAACTAAAATAATCTATCTAACGCGCGTTCGTTAAAAGCAACGTTAAGCTAAATAACCTAAACCTAAAAACCAAAACTAAACAAAACTAAAAACTAAAGAAAAACGCTCGGTTTTTAAAAAACTTCTTGCACGCAAACGAGGCGGCGAACCTCGTGGTGGTCGGCGGGTCCGGGTCGTGCGGGTCCGGCGGCGGATCTGGCGGCGGCGGCGCGGGAGCTAGGGTTAGGGTTAGGGTTTGGGCGGGGGCGTGGGCCGGCGGCGGCGGGTGGGCTGGGGGGGCGGTTCGGTCCTGGGGGGCGCCGGGGCGGAGCTATTTATAGTGTCCCCCGAGCGGAGTCCCGCTCGGGCACGGCCCAAGGTCGGTCGCATTTTTTTTAATAATTCCGCGTAGAAGAAAAAAAAAAGAAATACTAAACGGACTCCAAAAATCCCGAAATTAATTTTCCCCCGCTTCTAAAATCAAGCCGGACTAGATGAACATTTATTTGGGGCCTAAATGCAATTTTGAAAAACGCGCATTTTTCCTAAATTCAAATAAAAAGGCGAAAAACTCCAAAATAAAATCTTATTTGATTTTTTTATTAAATCTTCATTATTTCTTTATTTTGGGAAAGTCATTTTATTCCCTCTCTCATATTTTGACAGTAGAAATAATTGAAGATAAAATAAATAAAATCAAATGATCCCTTTTTTTCAAAATTTGAGAAAACTCAAATATGAAAATAACGAAATCCCCAACTCTCTCCATGGCTCCTTGATTTGCGTAGGATTTCTAGGATCTAGCCAAAAATGCAGCAAAATATGATATGCAATGATGCTCTATGTATAACATTCCAAATTGAAAATTTGGGATGTTACAAACCTACCCCCTTAAGATGAATCTCGCCCTCGAGATTCGGGTTGGATAGAAAATAGGTGAGGGTGGTCCTTAAGCTGATCTTCCTCTCGCTCCCAGGTGGCTTCATCCTCGGTGTGGTGGCTCCACTGAGGTTTGCAAAACTTGATAACCTTGCTGCGAGTAACTCGACTAGCAAACTCGAGAATCTTAACTGGTTTCTCCTCGTAGGTCAAATCATCATTCAACTGAATCACTTCCAGTGGCATTGTATCTCTCAGTGGTATATCCGCCATCTCGGCGTGACACTTCTTCAACTGAGAAACATGAAACACATCATGAACACCTGACAAACCTTCGGGTAATTCCAACTTGTAAGCAACTTCTCCCATGCGCTCCAAAACTTTGTATGGTCCCACAAAACGTGGCACTAATTTTCCTTTAACACCAAAATGCTTAACTCCTCGAAGCGGCGATACACGAAGATAAACTCTGTCTCCCACTTTGTATTCTGTCTCCTTGCGTTTCGAATCTGCATAGCTCATCTGTCTTGACTGGGCTACCTTGAGCCTATCGCGAATCAACTTTACTTTCTGTTCAGACTCCTTAATCAAATCCGGTCCAAACAACTGGCGGTCTCCAACTTCATCCCACAACAACGGGGTCCTGCACCTCCTTCCGTACAAGGCTTTGAAAGGGGCCATCTTCAAACTAGATTGATAACTGTTGTTGTAAGAAAACTCCGCATATGGCAAATTTTCGTCCCAGCTGGATCCATAATCCAAGGCACAAGCTCTCAGCATATCCTCTAAGGTCTGGTTGACTCTCTGTGTTTGTCCATCTGTCTGTGGATGAAAAGCTCTGCTAAACTCCAGCCTGGTTCCCAAAGTTTCGTGCAACTGCTTCCAGAAGTTTGAGGTGAATTGGGTTCCTCTATCTGATACGGTACTCCTCGGAACTCCATGCAAGAATACAATCCTGGCCATGTAAATCTTAGCCAATTTGGCACTGCTGTAGGTAGTCTTTACTGGAATGAAATGAGCCACCTCCGTCAAACGATCGACTACTACCCAAATCGAGTCATAGCCTGAACAAGTCCTGTGCAATCCCGTGATGAAATCTATGCCTAGTTTATCCCACTTCCATACGGGTATCGGCAATGGCTGTAACAATCCTGCTGGCTTCTGATGTTCGGCCTTCACCCTCTGACATACATCACAAACTGCTACATACTCTGCAATATCCTTCTTCATTCCGATCTTAGTGATGATGATTTCGAAGATGAAGCTGGAGCAGATATCATGGAGTCTTCATCGGAGCAGTTTTTCTAGTTGACCACCATAACAGTAGTAGATTTTCCCCATTTTAATTTAGTTTTAGTCCCATCACTTTGTAACGATAGATAGACCATTGTATGCCCTTGTTTGAATTGATTGGAGTGATATTGTGTGATTTGTCTCATTGCATATGGGTAGTGTTTTCTCCTTAGACCTCATTATATTCTTAACTCTCGTCTTTTCTATAAACCCCTCAGATGCCTCCGAGACACGACCCCGGATTTGTTTTCCCGCCAGAGATCACTCAGTTGATTCAGCAGCAGAATGCCTTGATTCAAACATTGGTACACAACCAAGGCAACAACAACAACAACAACAACAACAACAACAACACCACCACCACCACCTGTTGACCATCTGACTCGGTTCTTGAGGCTGAATCCGCCGGTGTTTTCCAGTAGCACCGAACCGATAGTAGCAGATGATTGGCTCCGTAAGATAGGGAGGGAGTTGACCACTACAGGATGTACAGATGGAGAAAGGGTGAAGTTTGCCGCACATCAGCTCGAAGGACCCGCAGCAGCATTTTGGGAGAATTTTACAGCCACTTACCTCAGAGACAACATCACATGGGATCTGGCCAACAAGCCTTCCGTCTGCCCATGTTTCAGCAGGAGCTATGGCCATGAAGAAGCGTGAGTTTCGCAACTTGCGCCAAGGAGGACGGACAGTTGGCCAGTATGTGGATGATTTCAGTAAGTTAGCACGTTATGCCCCAGATGACATTGCTATGATGCAGCTAAGCAGGAGAAGTTTCTAGAAGGACTGAATGATGAGCTGAGCATGCAGTTGATGGTAGCCACCTTCAATAACTACCAGGAGTTAGTAGATCATGCTCTTATGATTGAAGGGAAGCGGCAGCAGATTGACAATCGCAAGAGAAAGTATGGACAGGGGAAGTATAACTCTGGAGCTCAGCAGAAGCTTCGCCTTACCCTGAAGCCAGGAGGACAATTTCAGCATACTCATGGAGGAGGTAGCTCGCACAACCATAATGGCACCAAGAATGGAAACGGGAATGGAGGAAGCAATGGACAAAACCGCACCAACCCGTCAACCCCAACCAAGGTAGACCTGAGCCACATCACTTGTTTTAAGTGCCGCAAGACCGGGCATTATGCAAATGAATGTCCAGAAGCCCAGAATGGAAATGGCAATGGAAGCTCAGGAAAGAAGCCGAAACCTTTCAACAGAGGACAAGTGAACCACGTTACCGTGCATGATGTTGAAGTTCAGCCAGATGCAGTAATAGGTAAGTTTTTGGTTAAGTCATTTGCTGCAGTTGTTCTTTTTGATACTGGTGCATCGCATTCATACATATCAAGGGGATTTGTGGATAAGTTTAGCCTGCCCACTAGGGCTCTTAAGACACCCATGCTAGTAAGCTCACCGGGAGCGGACTATATGGCCAGTCAAGGATGTTTTCAAGTGCCATTAAGTATAGGGTGGCATGTTTTCCAAACGGATTTAATTATATTGGAATCCCAAGGTTTCGATGTAATTCTTGGTATGGATTGGCTGTCGATGTATGGAGGAAACATCGATTGCGCCAGTAAGACAATTTTTCTTACGACACCAGAAGGAAGGAGAATCTAGTATGTATCACGACATGAGCCGAGAAGGGCACATGTAAATTCCTTATCAGGAGTTGTACAGGAGGAAGTACCAGTGGTAAGGGATTTCCCCGATGTATTTCCAGAAGAGTTGCCAGGCATGCCACCGGATAGAGACATCAAATTTCTGATTGAACTACTGCCAGGCACTAGGCCGATATCTAAGAGACCGTATAGGATGCCAGCCCAAGATTTGGAGGAAATTAAGAAGCAGATTAAGGAGTACTCCAACGGCATCACTGAGTATAGAACCACGACCTTAACACCTTACTCGTCGTCTGAAAAATCTGCAACATGAAACGTTGCAGCCCGAAAACGGGTCAGCACATGGAATATGCTGGCAATGTAACACATAGAGAATAATGGAAGAATAAGCCTATACTACATGCATATTTGGCTGGTGGAAAGCTCTATGGTTACAGTTTTGCGTAAAGCCAATTTTTCCCTACTGCAAAGGAATAAATTTGTTTAACTATCATGGTGTCGGTGTACTAGAGTAGGGGTACCCTAGTATCCCGAACTCGTGCACGGGCAGTTGCAGCACCCCGCGGCAGGGCTGGCCTAGTGACCGCCAAGGTCCTCCGCGGCTCCTTTGGAGCCATTTAAGAACAAAGTACTCAAGGCCCCGGCAAGAGGAGCTTGCCGGGAAGGCCACTCAAGGCATGAAGGAAACAATACCCCGGCAAGAGGGGCTTGCCGGGAAGGCTTGGGGAGCAACAAGCTCCCGAGAGCGACAAGGAGTCAACCGCGGCAAGGTGCTTGCCGCGGCAGGCAACCTCTCTTCATCTCCGCTCCAGCTCATCCATCAACGTGTCGCCATGGGGCCATTCCAGCCGTGCGTGTCAAGAAGCTGTGCAGCCAACGGGGAGCAGCGATAAGCGGCGCTGACAAGCTTACCATCGTGGCAACGGTGGTGCACTTGACGGTCACTGTTGCACTATTTAGGCGACAGGGACGGGCATTTATTGATCTTGTCCCTTGCCGTCGAGTTAGGTATAATGCCTTTGTACCTTTGTACAAGTCGGTGTACCAACCATCTATTTTCCCATTTTTGCCCTCGTTTACGTTGCCACCTGTGGTGACCCCTTGAGCCTATAAAAGGAGGCCCATGTGCAACGTATAAAGGGTTCGATTCATTCGACTCATACGAGACCACACTCACTCAGGCTAGGTTTTGTAACTCTCATTGCTCCCTAGCAAGAACACAATACAATCAACCAAGCAGAAGTAGGAATATTATCTCTCCGGAGAGCTCCGAAGCTGGGTAAACTGCTCGTGTGCATCGCCTCGATCTGCTCTTTGTGCATTCTCCGCCCCCCACCGAACCACAAGGGACTCGGTCCCATAGGTGTGGCTCCTGTCGGTGTACTAGAGTAGGGGTACCCTAGTATCCCGAACTCGTGCACGGGCAGTTGCAGCACCCCGCGGTAGGGCTGGCCTAGTGACCGCCAAGGTCCTCCGCGACTCCTTTGGAGCCATTCAAGAACAAAGTACTCAAGGCCCCGGCAAGAGGAGCTTGCCGGGAAGGCCACTCAAGGCATGAAGGAAACAAGACCCCGGCAAGAGGAGCTTGCCGGGAAGGCTTGGTGAGCGACAAGCTCCCGAGAGCGACAAGGAGTCAACCGCGGCAAGGTTCTTGCCGTGGCAGGCAACCTCTCTTCATCTCCGCTCCAGCTCATCCATCAACGTGTCGCCATGGGGCCATTCCAGGCATGCGTGTCAAGAAGCTGTGCAGCCAGCGGGGAGCAGCGATAAGCGGCGCTGACAAGCTTACCATCGTGGCAAACGGTGGTGCACTTGCGGTCCTGTTGCCTTTGTTTAGGCGATAGGGGCGGGCATTTATTGATCTTGTCCCTTGCCGTCGAGTTAGGTATAATGCATCTTGTACCTTTGTACAAGTTGGTGTACCAACTACTGTTTTCCCATTTTTGCCCTCGTTTACGTTGCCACCTGTTGTGACCCCTTGAGCCTATAAATGGAGGCCCATGGGCAACGTAGAAAGGGTTCGGTTCATTCGACTCATACGAGACCACACTTACTCAGGCTAGGTTTTGTAGCTCTCATTGCTCCCTAGCAAGAACACAATACAATCAACCAAGCAGCAGTAGGAGTATTATCTCTCCGGAGAGCTCCGAAGCTGGGTAAACTGCTCGTGTGCATCGCCTCGATCTGCTCTTTGTGCATTCTCCGCCCCCCACCGAACCACAAGGGACTCGGTCCCATAGGTGTTCGTGGGAACGATCAGCCTCCCCGACATCTTTGGCGCGCCAGGTAGGGGGGCGTCGAGGCTGTGTGAACCTGATCCGGCGTTCACAAGAGCAACAATCTTCATCATCTTCATCAACATGCCACCGAAGAAGAAGGCTTCGGCGGCAGCAGAGCCGTCCGCGTCAAACCCACCACCACCGAAGCTAACGAGTGGTGGGGAAGACACTGGCGGAGGAACGGGCGTCGACGAGGGAGCCCACGACGCTGCCAAGTCCAAGGACAAGCCGGCGCAAACCTCGGCGTCCGGATACGTACCGCGTCCATCTCAGGAGGCGCGGGACCGACAACGTCATGGTGCTCGTAGCACCATACGTTCGTTGGGCCGTGATCAAGCTGGTGGATCCAGAGATGCTCAAGAGCAGCTCGCGCGCCAACGGGATGCTGCTCCTTCTAAAGTAGTTAGAAGTCCGAGCACATCCCGCTCCTCCCACCGTTCGCCATTACTGCCCACCACCCAAGCGAAAGCTTTGGCGCGGGCTCAACTACTCCTGGACTACCCTCCAACGGCCGACAAGGTCGACGAATGGAGGGCCACCATCCAGAGTCTCATCGGCTTTGCCAACGGCGACGTTCCGCGGCAACCAACCGCGTCCTTGCCGCGGCGAGACGACAAGGCACGAGCCAGAGGCGACGAAACCTGCGGGGGTGCAACCACCATGCACTCCCCTTCCCGAAGGCCAAGATCGCCGACTCGTCGGATCCACCTCGACAGTGACTCCACCGCGTCGTCGGATCCGCAAGCTCGTCGCGACCAGCGCCAAGTTCTTCAAGAACGGCAACAAGAAGACGCTCGAACCCGCATTGAGCGCTGAAGAGAAGCGCGGCGTCAATCTGACCAGCGCACCGGGCCCGCTGTTGACATGCATGCGCCAGGGGAACCAGGGGACTTGCCGTACGCGGTAGGTTGCCCTACGTTCACTCGTGAGCTGCGGCAAGTCAAGTGGCCCGACAAGAAAAATTTCAAGCCAGATGTGCCAGAGAAGTATGACGGCAGGACACACCCATCGGAGTTCCTCGGCATCTACACCATCGTGGTGCAGACTGCGGGGGGACGAGACGACAAGATCCTCGCCAACTACTTCCCGCTGGTACTCAAGCCAAATGTCAGATCTTGGCTCATGCACTTGCCGGATAGCTCCATATCTTCTTGGGCAGATTTGTGCCATCAGTTTGTCGGCGCCTTCACAGGCGGCCACAAGCCTCATGGCCAAGAGAGTGACCTTCACCTGCTCGCCCAGAAGGAAGGAGAGTCCCTGCGCAAGTTCATTCAAAGATTCGGCCGTGTGCACTACAACATCCCAGATGTCCACCCTGCCACGGTGATTAGCGCGTTTCATCAGAATGTGCGGAACCGCAGGATGAGGGAGGAGATGGCGATGTGCAAAGTCAAGGACGTCAGTGAGCTATATGCCCTGGCCGACAAGTGTGCACGTGCTGAGGAAGGGAGGAGACTCCCAAGAGAGAATGTTGAAGCAGGATCTGACAGTGAGGAGACCGCCCCGGCAAAGAAGAGTCGGCGGCGGAACAACAGGAAGAAGAAGAGCAAAGAGGTACTAGTTGTCGAGCAGTCCGACAACGGAGGTGGCGCCAAGAAAGCCAAGGTTGGTGGCTCCGGCAAGGAAGTTGCCGCTGACACCGACCGCCAAGCTGTGGCAGCCGCCGACAAGCAGGACAACTCCAACAAGCAGTACTGCAAGATTCACCGCACCAAGGGCCACGACCTGCAGAGCTGCAAGAAAGTCGAGCAACTTGTTGAGCAACAGAAGGCTGAGTATGAGCGGCGAGACAAGGAGAAGGCCCAGGAAGGTGCTGCGGCAGCTAGCAAGAAGCGACCCGGCCGGGGAGGACGCCGCGGCAAGGCCAAGCAACGGCAAGGAGACAGACCTCCCCGTGACCGCGACAAGGATGAAGAGGATGATGACGATGAAGATATGGAAGACGATGAAGCTGATGAGCAGGAGTTTTAGAAAGCAACGGAGGTCCTCTGCGTTGACGGTGGTGCTTCTCTGCATACCTCGCATCGCCAACTCAAGCAATGGATGCGGGAGGTTAATGCAGCAGAACCATCCGTAGAGTCACGCAAGCCTCTGAAGTGGTCCAGCACGCCCATCATCTTTGATATTGAGGACCACCCTGATCGCCTAACTGCGGTCGGGTGCTTGCCGATGTTGGTCTCACCAACTATCCGCAACCTCAAGGTCACTAAGATGTTGGTTGACGGCGGGGCCGGCTTGAACCTGATCTCCTCTGCAGTGCTCCAGAAGCTTCAGATCCCTGACAGCGAGCTCGAAGAGACTGGCACTTTTCAAGGAATCAACCCAGGAAGGAGCAAGCCGAAAGGGAAGATCACGTTGCCGGTAACATTTGGCAGCGAGCTAAACTTCAGGACTGAGAGGGTCACGTTCGACGTCGCTGATTTTCCATTGCCCTACAATGGAATACTTGGCCGTCCGGCACTCGCCAAGTTCATGGCAGCCTCTCATTATGCATACAACCTACTCAAGATGCCCGGCCCGATAAGCGTCATTTCTGTTCATGGCGACAAGAAAGATGCTCTTATCTGCGCCGACAAGATTTACCGGGATGCAGCAGCTGAGACAGATAGCAAATCACTTGCCGTTGAAGCTCCCGGGGGGAAGAAGAAGACCACTTTTTCCGGCAAGAGCTCTGATGCCCACTCCGGCAAGCGCACCTCTTCGGAGTGCTGCGCTACCGTCGAGAACGCACCATCGAGCTCCACCGGCAAGTGCAAGAAGATGATGGCAGCTCCGCCGAAGACCAAGAAGGTGCCCGCCAAGGAGGACGGCACTGGTGGTACCTTCACCATCAGTGCCACGCTTGACCCTAAATAGGAAGGTGCGCTCGTTGCTTTCCTGCGGGTGAATGTCGACGTGTTTGCATGGCAACCGTCCGACATCCCCGGTGTTCCCAGGAAAGTGATTGAGCATCACCTAGTTGTCTGTCCTCACGCGTGGCCCGTCAAGCAAAAAGTCAGGAAACAGGCAGTGGAGCGCCAAGAATTCATAGCAGAAGAGATCAAGAAATAGGAAGCAGCAGGCCTTGTCAGAGGAGTGCTCCATCCCACGTGGTTGGCCTATCCGGTAGTTGTACGAAAGGCAAATGGGAAATGGAGACTCTGTATCGACTTCACGGATGTCAAAGACCCATTTCCCTTGCCGCGTATCGACCAGATTGTTGACTCCACGGCTGGATGTGATTTGCTTTCATTTCTTGATGCATACTCCGGATATCATCAGATCTTCATGGAAGAAGAGGATGAAGAGAAAACTGCATTCATTACACCATGTGGCACATACTGTTTCATACGGATGCCTTTTGGGTTGAAGAATGCTGGTTCAACGTTTGCAAGAGTAGTCCATGACGCTTTTGAGCCGCAAATGCACAGAAATGTAGAAGCTTACATGGATGACATAGTGGTCAAGAGCAAGGACAAAGCAACTCTGGTTCAAGATTTGGATGAGACCTTTGCAAATCTGCGCAAGATCAACCTCAAGCTCAACCCCGAGAAGTGTGTGTTTGGAGTTCCTTCCGGCAAGCTTCTCGGGTTCTTCGTGTCTCAGCGGGGAATTGAAGCCAATCCCGACAAGATCAAGGCCATTGAGCAGATTGAAGCACCAAAGCGCGTCAAGGATGTAAGAAGGCTTGCGGTTGCGTGGCTGCTCTCGGCAGGTTTATCTCTAGGTCAGTTGAGCATACTGCCATTTTCAAGATTTTGAAAAAGGCAGGTCAATGAAATGGACTCGAAGCGGAGGCTGCGCTGCAGAGACTTAAAGAGGTACCTGTCCTCCAATCCAATACTTGTCGCACCTAAGCCACAAGAGAAGTTGCTGTTGTATATAGCGGCAACCAATCAAGTGGTTAGTGCTGCGTTTGTAGCGGAAAGGGAGGAAAATGATGAGCCGGCAACCGAGGCAGATGCATCCGGCGACAAGCAGGGGGCTTCACCGACAAGCTCTGGTCCCGACAAGGACGGGTTTGTGCAGGATTGAGAGAAGATGCAGAAAAGGATGGCGCAGCGCCCAGTCTACTTTGTCAGTTCCCTTCTGCAGGGGGCTAGTTCAAGGTATTCTGGTGTGCAAAAATTGCTTTTCGGCCTCCTCATGGCCTCGAGAAAGCGGCGGCATTACTTCCAAGCGCATGAAATCACAGTTATCACTCGCTTTCCGCTGAATAGGATACTGCAAAATCCAGAAGCAACAGGCAGGATTGTCGAGTGGGCACTGGAACTGTCAAGCTTTGGCCTCAAGTTTGAAAGCACTTCAACTATTCAAAGCAGAGCACTGGGAGAGTTTATAGCGGAATGGACGCCAACACAAGATGAAGAAATTCCAGAGACGAGCATCCCCATCAAGGAGGCAAGTAAAGAGTGGTTGATGTACTTTGATGGTGCCTTCTCGCTGCAAGGCGCCGGTGCCGGCGTGCTGCTTATCGCACCCACCAGAGAGCAGCTCAAGTACATAGTCCAAATGCACTTTCCCAAGGAGCAAGCAAAAAATAATACTGCAGAGTATGAAGGTTTGCTTGCGGACTCGAATAGCGATGAGACCTTGGGATCAGGAAGCTTATTGTCGGGGTGACTCGCAGCTTGTCGTCCGCCAAGTAAACAAACATTATCAGAGTCTGTTGATGGAAGCCTACGTTGATGAAGTGAGAAAGCTAGAGGAGCACTTTGAAGGCCTACAAATGGAACATGTTCCAAGAGCTCAGAATGATATTCTTGATGGCTTTGTCAAAGTGCGCCGCCTCAAGTTACAATGGAACCAGGAATTTTTGTGCTCAAGCTGACTCAACCAACTGTAACACCATCAACCGGACAGAGTAAGAAGAGAAAGTTGGTTTCTGGTGACTACTTTCCGGCAGAGCTCCCTGAAGCCGCCGCCAAAAAGGTCCCCAAAATAAACGCAGATATCGCTGAGGAGGAGTCTGCTCCGACAAGCCCTAGGGTTTGTTTCGTTGAAGCAGACGCTCCCGACAAGTTTTGCTCCGGCAAGCTTGTCGGGGATCATCAAGCTCCGGCTGAGCTGCAGGTTTTTGCCGTAGAAGCTGATGTTCCCGCAGCGGCAGATGTGCCTTTAGTCCTTGTTGTCGAGCCGCAAGCTCCAACATGGGCGCAGCAGATCGTCCATTTCCTTCAGACAGGGGAACTTCCCGAAGAGCAAGAAGAAGCAGAAAGAGTAGCTCGGCAATCAGTATGTACCAGTTTGTCGACAAAGACACTGCATGCGAAGAAGACTCAGCGGTGTGAAATTGATGTGTATTCACCGGGAAGATGGACAGAAGCTGTTGGCAGAGATACATGGAGGCATATGTGGTCACCACATTGGCGCAAGAGCACTTGCCGGCAAGGCTTTCCGGCAAGGTTTCTTCTGGCCGACAGCCCTCCAGGATGCAACTCCACAAGTAACCAAGTGTGAAGCGTGCCAGTTCCATTCAAAGCAAATACACCAGCCAGCTCAAGCTCTCCAGACAATCCCTTTATCCTGGCCATTTTCGGTCTGGGGGCTCGACATCCTCGGCCCCTTCCCCCGAGCGGTCGGGGGCTTTGAGTATTTGTACGTTGCAATCGACAAGTTCACAAAGTGGCCGGAAGTGGAAGCGATGAGGAAGGTGACAGCACGATCGGTGATCAAGTTCTTCAGGTCGATTGTTTGCCTTTTTGGGATTCCTAACTGGATCATCACCGACAACGACACACAATTCACGAGTCGCACCTTCATGCAGTACGTCCAAGATCTTGGCGCCAAGGTCTGCTTTGCTTCTGTTGCTCACCCGAGAAGCAATGGTCAAGCAGAGAGGGCAAATGCTGAAGTGCTGCGAGGACTCAAGACCAGAACTTTCGACAGGCTGCACAAGTGCGGAAGAAACTGGATTGAGGAGCTTCCGGTGGTTCTTTGGTCGATCAGGACGACGCCAAATCGAGCCACTGGCCAGACACCTTTTTCTCTAGTCTATGGAGCAGAGGCAGTTCTCCCCACGGAACTCGTATACGGGTCACCTCGAGTACTCGCTTATGATGAGCTTGAGCAAGAGCAGCTGCGACAAGATGACGCGCTGCTTCTCGAGGAGGATCGTCTTGAGCTCTTTGACGAGCTGCTCGTTACCAGCAAGCTTTGCGCCGCTACCATAGCCGCAAAGTTAGTGCCAGAAGCTTCGAGGAAGGCGACCTTGTTCTTCGGCGCGTTCAGTCCGCCAAGAATTCCAACAAGTTGACGCCGAAGTGGGAAGGCCCTTATCGGGTGAAACGAGTCACTAGGCCTGGCGCTGTCCGCCTAGAGACCGAAGATGGCGTTCCGGTGAGCAACTCCTGGAACATAGAGCATCTTCGTAAGTTTTACCCATAGGGCGCGGTTGCCGGAACCCGTTCCAGCAACCACCCTTTTGTACAAGTCTTGCCGATGTTGCATGTAATCCTTTATACAAAGCCGGGCGCAGACCCCGTGCATCAGTAAAGCTCATGTGTTGCGCACAACTTGTCAATTTCATGCTTTCATCATTATTTTGCATGTGTTATCTGACATTTTGTGTAGCATCCACACCCGGTAAGCGATAACGAGCCACTAGGCTCCATAACTTTATTTTCTCTTCTTTCTTCTCAAAACAAAGGAAGGTTCCTTCGCCCACAAGTTAGCCGGGGGGGAAGGAGAAGATAATGGTGTGGGACATCAAGTGTCACTCGAGGAAGTATCGCCTTGCCGGGAAGCAAACGATAGAAAAGCTAAGTTGCCAAAGCTTGAGCAATCAATTTTTAAATTTTTAAGTTATCTTCCTCGAACGATAGTACTTTGTATGGAAAACCTGTGCGCGGAGGAACCAACTCGTAGCTGGTCGCGCCCTTATTTTGTTTCGAGTCCGCTCAACAACTTAAGTGAGCTGCAACTAGTTGCGACAAGGTTGCTTGTCGGAGGCGGCACCGCTTGGCGAGGCTCTTGACGTTCGCACTCAGCGCTTCATGACAAAGGTGTCCGCACCGACAAGTTCCCTAAAAGCGTAGGGCACAAACACACAAAGGAAGGAATCAATTAAAGGAAATAACATTGCAATCGTTGCCTAAGATAGATTATATTACAAAAATAACTTGTCGCAGATCTAATAAATTTTTCTCCTAAACATGATCTGCAGCGACAAGGGAAAGATAAACTTGGCGGCCTAGTCCACGCGGTCGCCATCGACCCTCTTGACTCCGCTTACCCTGTCCACAATGGGTGCGATAAGGGCCTTGAGCGCCTCAACGTCAGCAGTTGGAGGCAGGGACTTGAGGACGTTGGCGAAGCTGACGCCTGGATTGCGGAAGGCCACCTTCATCAGCACCTTCTGGAGAGCCCCGGTGCAGATTTGGCGTGACTCGTCGGCCAGCTGCTTTGGGATCTCCTCGCGGAGCCGCTGGAGACCCGTCACCACGCCCTTGAAGAACAGGCTGAGCTTGGCGCTGGGTTGAAGGCGCTCGTCGGTGGAGTACCCGAGATCCACCATCCCCAGCTCCATCAGCTCATTGTTGATGGCGGCGGCAGTATCTACAAGACTCTCCGTCCAGTGCATCACATTATCTCTGAAGGTATCCTGGGCGGTCACAGCATTCACCAGCAGCTCATCGTTGGCCTTGATTTTCTCCAACAAACCCACTTCCCGCTCCTTGGCGCCGTCCAGCGTCTCCGTCAAGGTGGCCAGCTTCAGCTCGAGATCCGCCTTGGAGTCCTTGGCAGCGTCGAGCTCTTTGATCTTCTCTGCGAGACGGCCCTGCAGCTCGCCAAGAGTGTAGGCGTCCTTCTCGCGCTCGCGCTTCAGCCCGATGACCTCCTCGCCGCTTTTCTGGAGGGTGGCCTCCAGCTGCGCCACCCTCGTCTCCAATTCCTTCTTGGCGGCCTCGGCAGCTGCGGCGGTGTCCTTCGCCTCCTTGAGTGCTCCGCCAATTGATTGCTCGCGCGCGGAAAGATCTTCCTCATAGCTATCGAGGTTGATCTTCTGCTGCACCAGCTCACCTTCTTGCGCAGAGAGCTTCTCGCCGGCAAGCCTTTGCTGCTCCTCGACCTCGGCCTTCTCCAGGATGAAGGCCGTGCGCTCCTCAGCAAGTTGCTCCCGCACTTCTGCTACGTCCCGGAGAGTTTCTTTGTTGGCGCGCCGGAGCTCTTCTGCGCGCTTCTCCATGTCAGCTCCCGCCCTCGCGGCAGGTCCTTCCCGCGACTCCAGCTTAGTTTGTTGGGCGCGGTAGAGCGACAACAGCTTCTTCAGCAGCTGCTCCTCCTCAGGCTCGCCACTGCTGCTGCTTGGCGCGTCAACCAGCGACAGCCCAGCGGAGGCGAGCAGCTCCTCGTCGAAGGTCTCTCCCTCGACCGGCGCCCTGGAGCTCGACGCCCATGGAAGCTTGATGAAGACACCGTCGCCAGCCTTCAGATAGGCGCCGGGCTGGGGCTCTTCGGAGCCTGGTGCTGCATCGGTGGCGGAGGGATCGGCGGTCGGCGTAGCACCTAGCGCTCCTGCGGCCTCAGGGTCGTCAGTACGATCACCAGACCCCTCCCCAGCCTCTGCGCCAGTAGCCTTGGCGTCCTCCTCGCCGGCGGACTCATCAGCGCCGGCCTCCTCCTCCATGTTGGCGGCGTCGTCATTGTTGCCGCGAGCGTCCTCCTCGCCGGCAACCTCAGTCTCCATCGGCTCTCCGGCGGACGGATCTGACGATCAGAAAAAGAAAGAACAGTCAAGCAAATGTTCGAAAAGAAGAACAGAAGGAAAGGAACCCAAGGGAAATGTTCAAGTAAGAAGATTACCTGCAATGGGATCTGTAGCCGCGGTCTCCACCACCGGAGGGTCGTCGGCACTGCCCCTTGTCGGAGATGCATCCCTTGTCGGAGAGGCCTCCCTTGCCGGAGAGCACTCCCTCGCCGGAGAATTCTCCCTGGGCGGCGTAGTTGAAGCAGACAGAACTTCGGGAGTGACTTCCGGGACCTCCTGATGAGGCTGCTCTGCTTCTACACAAATCAACAAGTCAGATATCAGTGAAAAAGGAGCACCCATGCACACCTAACCGAAAGAAATAAACCAAATACTTACGCTGGGGGCTGTGCTGGGGGCTGCTCTAAGGAAGGATTGCCGGATCCGGCAAGGGAGTCTCAGACGCACCTCCTGTCGCCACGGGGGGATCGTCTTCGATGACAACCACCGGAGTCTTGGCTCTCTTCGACGCCCTCTGAGCTAGCGTCCTGAAAAAGGAAAGTGTTCAGAATGAAGCAAGTCAGATACAAGACAAAGCAGCAAATTGAAGGATTACATGTAACAGCGACAAGGTCTTACTCTTCTTCTTCTTCCTCGGAGCTGAGAGCGGAGAAGTCGAATTCCGCTCCGCCTCCGGTGCGATGAGCTGGAAGAGTAGGCTCCCTCGGACGTTTGGCGGGTGCGGGAGCCGTGGTTCCCGAAGATCCTGCTCCAGTTGCTGTTGGCCCGTCTGCCGCCCCGCCACTTCTCCGGTCTTGCGGAGGCGCCTTCTTGGCTGGGCCACGGGCTCCTCCCGCGGCAAGCTACTTGAAGGCGGAGGGGAGGCGCCCCCGGCAGGCTCGTTCGGCTCAGCGTCGGGCTCGGCCTGCTCCTCCTCGCCGCAAACTCCTCTCGATCGGCAAGGCTTGCCGCCTCGTCCGCCTCTGCCTCCTCCACGGTGAACCCAAACACGCCAGCGGCGGCAGCTGCTGCCGCCTCCTCCAACCTTGTGGCAATGCGCACCATCTCTTGCTCGGTGGTGTCGCGGGTGAGCCACTTCTGCTCGTCAGCATGGATCGGCACTTCTTCCAAGTTGTCGAAGAACTGCTGCACGATGTCGTCGGCGGGCTCTTGCAAAGTTGGAACAATCCCATGGGAATCGCACAACGGCATCATCGCGCGGATGCGGTCAAGCGAAGGGTTGTTGCACAAAGGGACGACCCCCCTCGGCAACATGAACCACTCGGGGTGATCTGCATCGTGCTTGAACAGCTCCCGCAGCATGGCATCCAGCTCCAAGACAGTGAAGTTCCAGTTGAGGCCGGGGCGCAGCCTCATGATGTCCGCCGCGTTTTGGAACTCCCAAGCAGGCCTCCTCGTCTCCTGCAAGGGCGCCATGCGGCGGCGAAGGAAATCCGCGCCAACAGCGCCTACGGTGAGCCCGGCATGCCTGAGGCGCAAGATCCGAGTCACGGCGATCTTCAACTTGGCATCCTCCGGCACCAAGTTGCTCCAATCATTGTCGCGCACTATGGGAGTTTGGCGCAGGGAAGTGAAAGGCTGCGGGTTCTCCTCTATGATCCAACACCAATCGGCTCTCCACTCCTCCCACTTGCTGCGCAGCTCTCCATCAAGATAAGCTTCTTTCTTGCCGATCCTAGAGATCCAAGCAATCCCTCCGGCAAATGGCTCTCCTCTCTGAACGCGGGGCATGAAGTAGTGGCGGAAAAGGGCTACATTTGGGTGGACTCCGACAAAGTTCTCGCAGAGGTGTTTGAAAACCGCCATGGTCAGGACAGCGTTGGGGGTGAAAGCAAGGAGGCGGAGGCCGTAGGTATTCATGATGTCGCAAAAGAATTCGGAAAAAGGCGGGCAGAGCCCGCAGTAGAAGAAAAGCGTGAAGAAGGGGTACCCGACGGAAACCTTCTCGGATGTGGCGGCGGAGATCACCCTCGTGCGCGGGTGCGCCCGCGTCTCCGTCGACCAGGAGAGGTAATACAACTCTCGCAGCTCCTTTGCGTCGAGCAGGGGGTCGAAGGTGGCCCGCTCCTTCCGCAGCGCCGTGAGCCGCTGCGCCTCGGCCGACTTCACGCCTTTCCCCTTATCGGCTTTCGGAGCCATGGTGGTGGTGGAGGAGGCCGACGGCGTTGGTGGCGATGGGGGGCGGGGCGTCGCGCTCTTCAGACTTGAGAAGAAGGGGGGAGCGGCGGTGGTTTTTGAGATGTGACAGCAATGGCAAGGTGGGCGACTTGCCCCTGTTTCCCCTGCCTATAAGGGGGGAGAGGGGGACGTTCGCTTTTCAATTAAAAAAGCCCCACGATCTCTCCCACGGCGCCACGTTAGTAGCGTGCTGTTCGTGGAGGGCGTGGTGGGTGGCAGTAACGGCGCGATCTAGGGCAGGCGTGCCCGTGCACTGCTTTTGGGCCTGGCCCATGAGCTCGGCGCCGTGTGTGGCCCAGGCCCGGGGGCTCTTGTCGGTGTACTAGAGTAGGGGTACCCTAGTATCCCGAACTCGTGCACGGGCAGTTGCAGCACCCCACGGCAGGACTGGCTTAGTGACCGCCAAGGTCCTCCGCGGCTCCTTTGGAGCCATTTAAGAACAAAGTACTCAAGGCCCCGGCAAGAGGAGCTAGCCGGGAAGGCCACTCAAGGCATGAAGGAAACAAGACCCCGGCAAGAGGAGCTTGCCGGGAAGGCTTGGTGAGCAACAAGCTCCCGAGAGCGACAAGGAGTCAACCGCGGCAAGGTGCTTGCCGCGGCAGGCAACCTCTCTTCATCTCCGCTCCAGCTCATCCATCAACGTGTCGCCATGGGGCCATTCCAGGCGTGCGTGTCAAGAAGCTGTGCAGCCAGCGGGGAGCATGATAGCGGCGCCGACAAGCTTACCATCGTGGCAAGCGGTGGTGCACTTGACGGTCATCTTTGTTGCCTTTGTTTAGGCGCGAGGGGCGGGCATTTATTGATCTTGTCCCTTGCCGTCGAGTTAGGTATAATGCGCTGTACCTTTGTACAAGTCGGTGTACCAACCTCTGTTTTCCCATTTTGCCCTCGTTTACGTTGCCACTGTGGTGACCCCTTGAGCCTATAAAAGGAGGCCCATGTGCAAAGTAGAAAGGGTTCGGTTCATTCGACTCATACGAGACCACACTCACTCAGGCTAGGTTTTGTAGCTCTCATTTCTCCCTAGCAAGAACACAATACAATCAACCAAGCAGCAGTAGGAGTATTATCTCTCCGGAGAGCTCCGAAGCTGGGTAAACTGCTCGTGTGCATCGCCTCGATCTGCTCTTTGTGCATTCTCCGCCCCCCACCGAACCACAAGGGACTCGGTCCCATAGGTGTTCGTGGGAACGATCAGCCTCCCCGACACATGGTGGTTGTTAAACATTGAGAATGGGTGACAGCATTCTCAATCCCAATTAAAAGTACTCATTAAGAACCCAACAATATTAATTAGAAGTAACATGATGAGATTCACATGATATCCAAGTACTAGATACTCAAGATGTCCATAACCGGGGGTGCGGCTAACCATGATTAGTTTATACACTCTGTAGAGGTTTGCGCACTTTTCCCCACAAGACTCGATCGCCTCCGTTGGATTTCTCGCACTACATGATGTTTGAGAAACAGATGACCGAGTCATAGTCTTTGAAGCGCTAGCACCTTACATAGGGTAGACAGTACACCTACTTTCCCTACATCCGCTAGTCTACCCGTAAGAGTTCGCACAACTTAATCAACTATGCCAGAGCCCATAATGGCTTGTGGCTGCACACGTAAGTTTCTAGTTTGAATAATCTCATGATCCCTTTGAGCTGGGTGGCGGTCCAAGAAATACAGCAAGTCTGATGGAAACCAGGTGCCTCAATCCACCCGGATGTGTGTTTAAGTTGCCACCTTAAATAAACCATTAATTAACACTCTCACATCTATCATGGATACACTCACCCAATCCACGTCTACTAGCATAGCATGGCAATATAAGCAAACGTAGAAGTAACTCCCAAAGGTTTGAAAATAAACAGGTAATAGGTACTACCTCAACTACTTCCCAAAACCCACAATTTAATTAGATCCTAATCATGCAATGTTTGAGGATAGATCTAATGCATAAAAACTGGGTAGTAGAAAAGGTATGATCAAAGTGTTACTTGCCTTGCTGATGATCCGCGAAACCTAGAGACTCAAGTAACAAAGCGGCGACCGGGTATTCTATCGCAGACAAACAAACAAGCATACAATAAGTACTCATCTAATGCACAGGTAAAACCCAAATAGATCTAACCAGATAGTTCAACTTAAGAACTCCGGTTTGCAAAAAGAAACAAATCAAACGAAGCAACGAAAGTCAAACGACGAAAGAAAACAGCTCTGTTTTACTAATCTGGATCTAAGTCAAATTTTGCAGAAGCAAAACCTTGTTTAAGTAGGTTATTCGGAAAGATGGTTTCGAGAAGAAACTGCAGGCGCTTGAATCGCCTGATTCCGATAAACGAGCAAAAAATTATACTAAAACGAAAATCGGATCATGAATCGCGATGAGAAAAATTGCGGATTAAATCTGAGAAAAAGAAAAATGACGAACTGGTTAACGAACGGACGATCGTTAACTAAACTAATCTGACGAACACGTTCGTTAAAAACGAACGAACGAACGAACGTTCGCTATTTAACCGAACAAAAAAAGATCTAAAAAAATAAACCGACGAAAACCGTTCGGTTTTAAAAAACCGAACGCACGGAAGTCGAGGCGCGACGAACCTCGGCGGCGGGTAATGGCGGCGGCGGCGGGTACGGCGGCGGCTCCGCCAAGGCAAGCGGCGGCGGATCTGGCGGCGCGGGCGCTTAGGGTTAGGGTTAGGGTTTAGGCGGTGGCGTGGGTCGGCGGCAATGGTGGTGGTTGGGGGGCGGCTGGGCTGGTCAAGGGCGGCTCGGGCCTGGGGGGCGCAGGTGGTGCTATTATAGTGCCCGAGCGAGTCCCGCTCGCACGCCCAAGGTCGGTCACCTTTTTTTTAAATAATTCCGCTTAGAAGAAAAATAAAAAGAAATACTAAACAGACTCCACAAATCCCGAAATAAAATTTCCCCGGCTTCTAAAATCATGCCGGACTAGATGAACATTTATTTGGGGCCTAAATGCAATTTCGAAAAACGCGCATTTTTCCTAAATTCAAATAAAAAGGCGAAAAACTCCAAAATAAAATCTTACTTGATTTTTTATTAAATCTTCATTATTTCTTTATTTTGGGAAAGTCATTTTATTCCTCTCTCATATTTTGATAGTAGAAATAATTGAAGATAAAATAAATAAAATCAAATGATCCCTTTTTTCAAAATTTGAGAAAACTCAAATATGAAAATAACGAAATCCACAACTCTCTCCATGGGTCCATGAGTTGCGTAGGATTTCTAGGATCGAGCCAACAATGCAATAAAAATATGATATGCATGATGATCTATGTATAACATTCCAAATTGAAAATTTGGGATGTTACATATTTATACAAGCTTATAGAACTAGTTCAACTCTAGTGTAAAATTATTTGTACTAGGCTATAGAGCTAGTTCAAGCCTAGTGTAAAATTATTTGAACTAGCTTATAGATCTAGTTCAACTCTAGTGTAAAATTATTTGTACTGGGCTATAGAGCTAGTTCAACTCTAGTGTAAAATTATTTGTACAAGCTTATAGAGCTGGTTCAACTATAGTGTAAAATTATTTGTACTACGCTATAGAGCTAGTTCATCTCTAGTGTAAAAGTATTTGAACTAGCTTATAAAGCTAGTCCAACTCTAGTCTAAAATTATTTGTACAAGCTTATAGAGCTAGTTCAACTCTAGTGTACAATTATTTGAACTGGCATATAGAGCGCTAGTTTAGCTCTAGTGTAAAATTATTTGTACTAGTCTATAGAGCTAGTTCAACTCTAGTGGAAATTTATTTGAACTAGCTTATAGAGCTAGTTCAACTCTAGTGTAAAATTATTTGTACTAGGCAATAGAGCTAGTTCAACTCTAGTGTAAAATTATTTAAACAAGATTATAGAGCTAGTTCAACTCTAGAGTAAAATTATTTGTACAAGCTTATAGAGCTAGTTCAACTATAGTGTAAAATTATTTGTACTTGGAAAATAGAGCTAGTTCAACTATAATGTAAAATTATTTGAACTAACTTATATAGCTAGTTCAACTCTAGTGTAAAATTATTTGAACTAGCTTATAGAGCTAGTTCTACTCTAGTGTAAAATTATTTGAACTAGCTTGTAGAGCTAGTTCAACTCTAGTGTAAAATTATTTGTACAAGCTTATAGAGCTAGTTCACCTCTAGTGTAAAATTATTTGAACTAGCTTATAGAGCTAGTTCAACTGTAGTGTTAAATTATTTGTACTAGGCTATAGAGCTAGTTCAACTCTAGTGTAAAATAAAATGAACTAGCGTATAGAGCTAGTTCAACTCTAGTGTAATTTTTTTTTGAACTAGCTTATAGAGCTAGTTCAACTCTAGTTCAAATTATTGGAACTAGCTTATAAACTAGTTCAACTCTAGTGTAAAATTATTTGAACTAGCTTATACAGCTAGTTCAACTCTAGTGTAATTTTTTTGAACTAGCTTATAGAGCTAGTTCAACTCTAGTTCAAATTATTTGAACTAGCTTATAGAGCTAGTTCAACTCTAGTGTAAAATTATTTTACTAGACTATAGATCTAGTTCAAATTTATTGTAAAACTATTTGAACTAGCTTATAGAGCTAGTTCAACTCTAGTGTAAAATTATTTGTACAAGCTTATAGAGCTAGTTCTACTCTAGTGTAAAATTATTTGTACTAGGCTATACAGCTAGTTCAACTCTAGTGTAAATTTTTTTGAACTAGCTTATAGAGCTAGTTCAACTCTAGTTTAAAATTATTTGAACTAGCTTATAGAGCTAGTTCAACTCTAGTGTAAAATTATTTTTACTAGATTATAGATCTAGTTCAAGTCTATTGTAAAATTATTTGAACTAGCTTATAGAGCTAGTTCAACTCTAGTGTAAAATTATTTGTACAAGCTTATAGAGCTAGTACAACTCTAGTGTAAAATTATTTGTACTAGGCTATACAGCTAGTTCAACTCTAGTGTAAAATTATTTGAACTAGCTTATAGAGCTAGTTCAACTCTATTGTAAAATTATTTGGACTAGCTTATAGAGCTAGTTAAACTCTAGTGTAAAATTATTTGTAGAATCTTATAGAGCTAGTTCCACTCTAGTGTAAAATTATTTGCACTAGCTTATAAAGCCAGTTGAACTCTAGTGTAAAATTATTTGCACAAGCTTATAGAGCTAGTTCAACTATAGTGTAAAATTATTTATACTAGGCTATGGAGCTAGTTCAACTCTAGTGTAAAATTATTTAACTAGCTTATATAGCTAGTTGAACTCTAGTGTAAAATTATTTGAACTAGCTTATAGATCTAGTTCAACTCTAGTGTAAAATTATTTGTACAAGCTTATAGAACTAGTTCAACTATAGTGTAAAATTATTTGTACTAGGAAATAGAGCTAGTTCGACTATAGTGTAAAATTATTTGAACTAGCTTATAGATCTAGTTCAACTCTAGTGTAAAATTATTTGTACAAGCTTATAGAACTAGTTCAACTATAGTGTAAAATTATTTGTACTAGGAAATAGAGCTAGTTCGACTCTAGTGTAAAATTATTTGTACAAGTTTATAGAGCTTGTTCTACTCTAGTGTAAAATTATTTGTACTAGGCTATACAGCTAGTTCAACTCTAGTGTAATTTTTTTTGAACTAGCTTATAGAGCTAGTTCAACTCTAGTTCCAAATTATTTGAACTAGCTTATAGAGCTAGTTCAACTCTAGTGTAAAATTATTTTTACTAGACTATAGATCTAGTTCAACTCTATTGTAAAATTATTTGAACTAGCTTATAGAGCTAGTTAATCTGTAGTGTAAAATTATTTGTACAAGCTTATAGAGCTAGTTCAACTCTAGTGTAAAATTATTTGTACTAGGCTATACAGCTAGTTCAACTCTAGTGTAAAATTATTTGAACTAGCTTATAGAGCTAGTTCCACTCTAGTGTAAAATTATTTGAACTAGCTTATGTAGCTAGTTCAACTATAGTGTAAAATTATTTGTACTAGACTATAGAGCTAGTTCAACTCTATTGTAAAATTATTTGAACTAGCTTATAGAGCTAGTTAAACTCTAGTGTAAAATTATTTGTAGAAGCTTATAGAGCTAGTTCAACTCTAGTGTAAAATTATTTGCACTAGCTTATAAAGCCAGTTGAACTCTAGTGTAAAATTATTTGCACAAGCTTATACAGCTAGTACAACTATAGTGTAAAATTATTTATACTAGGCTATAGAGCTAGTTCAACTCTAGTGTAAAATTATTTGAACTAGCTTATATAGCTAGTTCAACTCTAGTGTAAAATTATTTGAACTAGCTTATAGAGCTAGTTCAAATCTAGTGTAAAATTATTTGAACTAGCTTGTAGAGCTAGTTCAACTCTTGTGTAAAATTATTTGTACAAGCTTATAGAGAAAGTTCAACTCTAGTGTAAAATTATTTGTACTAGGTTATAGCGCTAGTTCAAGTCTAGTGCAAAATTATTTGAACTAGCTTATAGATCTTGTTCAACTCTAGTGTAAAATTATTTGTACTGGGCTATAGACCTAGTTCAACTCTAGTGTAAAATTATTTGAACCAGCTTATAGAGCTAGTTCAAATCTAGTGTGAAATTATTTGAACTAGCTTATAGAGCTAGTTCAACTCTAGTGTAAAAGTATTTGAACTAGCTTATAGAGGTAGTTCAACTCTAGTGTAAAATTATTTGTACAAGCTTATAGAGCTAGTTCAACTCTAGTGTAAAATTATTTGCACTAGCTTATAAAGCCAGTTGAACTCTAGTGTAAAATTATTTGAACTAGCTTATAGAGCTAGTTCAACTCTATTGTAAAATTATTTGGACTAGCTTATAGAGCTAGTTCAACTCTAGTGTAAAATTATTTGTACAAGCTTATAGAGCTAGTACAACTCTAGTGTAAAATTATTTGTACTAGGCTATACAGCTAGTTCAACTCTAGTGTAAAATTATTTGAACTAGCTTATAGAGCTAGTTCAACTCTATTGTAAAATTATTTGGACTAGCTTATAGAGCTAGTTAAACTCTAGTGTAAAATTATTTGTAGAATCTTATAGAGCTAGTTCAACTCTAGTGTAAAATTATTTGCACTAGCTTATAAAGCCAGTTGAACTCTAGTGTAAAATTATTTGCACAAGCTTATAGAGCTAGTTCAACTATAGTGTAAAATTATTTATACTAGGCTATGGAGCTAGTTCAACTCTAGTGTAAAATTATTTAACTAGCTTATATAGCTAGTTCAACTCTAGTGTAAAATTATTTGAACTAGCTTATAGATCTAGTTCAACTCTAGTGTAAAATTATTTGTACAAGCTTATAGAACTAGTTCAACTATAGTGTAAAATTATTTGTACTAGGAAATAGAGCTAGTTAGACTATAGTGTAAAATTATTTGAACTAGCTTATATAGCTAGTTCAACTCTATTGTAAATTATTTGAACTAGCTTATAGAGCTAGTTCAACTCTAGTGTAAAATTATTTGAACTAGCTTGTAGAGCTAGTTCAACTCTAGCGTAAAATTATTTGTACAAGCTTATAGAGCTAGTTCAACTCTAGTTCCAAATTATTTGAACTAGCTTATAGAGCTAGTTCAACTCTAGTGTAAAATTATTTGTACTAGACTATAGATCTAGTTCAACTCTATTGTAAAACTATTTGAACTAGCTTATAGAGCTAGTTCAACTCTAGTGTAAAATTATTTGTACAAGTTTATAGAGCTAGTTCTACTCTAGTGTAAAATTATTTGTACTAGGCTATACAGCTAGTTCAACTCTAGTGTAAATTTTTTTGAACTAGCTTATAGAGCTAGTTCAACTCTAGTTCAAATTATTTGAACTAGCTTATAGAGCTAGTTCAACTCTAGTGTAAAATTATTTTTACTAGACTATAGATCTAGTTCAACTCTATTGTAAAATTATTTGAACTAACTTATAGAGCTAGTTCAACTGTAGTGTAAAATTATTTGTACAAGCTTATAGAGCTAGTTCAACTCTAGTGTAAAATTATTTGTACTAGGCTATACAGCTAGTTCAACTCTAGTGTAAAATTATTTGAACTAGCTTATAGAGCTAGTTCCACTCTAGTGTAAATTATTTGAACTAGCTTATGTAGCTAGTTCAACTATAGTGTAAAATTATTTGTACTAGACTATAGAGCTAGTTCAACTCTATTGTAAAATTATTTGAACTAGCTTATAGAGCTAGTTAAACTCTAGTGTAAAATTATTTGTAGAAGCTTATAGAGCTAGTTCAACTCTAGTGTAAAATTATTTGCACTAGCTTATAAAGCCAGTTGAACTCTAGTGTAAAATTATTTGCACAAGCTTATACAGCTAGTACAACTATAGTGTAAAATTATTTATACTAGGCTATAGAGCTAGTTCAACTCTAGTGTAAAATTATTTGAACTAGCTTATATAGCTAGTTCAACTCTAGTGTAAAATTATTTGAACTAGCTTATAGAGCTAGTTCAAATCTAGTGTAAATTATTTGAACTAGCTTGTAGAGCTAGTTCAACTCTTGTGTAAAATTATTTGTACAAGCTTATAGAGAAAGTTCAACTCTAGTGTAAAATTATTTGTACTAGGTTATAGCGCTAGTTCAAGTCTAGTGCAAAATTATTTGAACTAGCTTATAGATCTTGTTCAACTCTAGTGTAAAATTATTTGTACTGGGCTATAGACCTAGTTCAACTCTAGTGTAAAATTATTTGAACCAGCTTATAGAGCTAGTTCAAATCTAGTGTGAAATTATTTGAACTAGCTTATAGAGCTAGTTCAACTCTAGTGTAAAAGTATTTGAACTAGCTTATAGAGGTAGTTCAACTCTAGTGTAAAATTATTTGTACAAGCTTATAGAGCTAGTTCAACTCTAGTGTAAAATTATTTGCACTAGCTTATAAAGCCAGTTGAACTCTAGTGTAAAATTATTTGTACAAGCTTACAGAGGTAGTTCAACTATAGTGTAAAATTATTTATACTAGGCTATAGAGCTAGTTCAACTCTAGTGTAAAATAATTTGTACTAGGCTATAGAGCTAGTTCAACTATAGTGTAAAATTATTTATACTAGGCTATAGTGCTAGTTCAAGTCTAGTGCAAAATTATTTGAACTAGCTTATAGATCTTGTTCAACTCTAGTGTAAAATTATTTGTACTGGGCTATATACCTAGTTCAACTCTAGTGTAAAATTATTTTAACTAGCTTATAGAGCTATTTCAAATATATTGTGAAATTATTTGAACTAGCTTATAGAGCTAGTTCAACTCTAGTCTAAAATTATTTGTACAAGCTTATAGTGCTAGTTCAACTCTAGTGTAAAATAATTTGTACTAGGCTATAGAGCTAGTTCAACTATAGTGTAATTTTTTTTGAACTAGCTTATAGAGCTAGTTCAACCCTAGTTCCAAATTATTTGAACTAGCTTATAGAGCTAGTTCAACTCTAGTGTAAAATTATTTGAACTTATACAGCTAGTTCAACTCTAGTGTAATTTTTTTTGAACTAGCTTATAGAGCTAGTTCAACTCTAGTTCCAAATTATTTGAACTAGCTTATAGAGCTAGTTCAACTCTAGTGTAAAATTATTTGTACTAGACTATAGATCTAGTTCAACTCTATTGTAAAACTATTTTAACTAGCTTATAGAGCTAGTTCAACTCTAGTGTAAAATTATTTGTACACTTTTATAGAGCTAGTTCTACTCTAGTGTAAAATTATTTGTACTAGGCTATACAACTAGTTCAACTCTAGTGTAAATTTTTTTTAACTAGCTTATAGAGCTAGTTCAACTCTAGTTCCAAATTATTTGAACTAGCTTATAGAGCTAGTTCAACTCTAGTGTAAAATTATTTGTACTAGACTATAGATCTAGTTCAACTCTATTGTAAAACTATTTGAACTAGCTTATAGAGCTAGTTCAACTCTAGTGTAAAATTATTTGTACAAGTTTATAGATCTAGTTCTACTCTAGTGTAAAATTATTTGTACTAGGCTATACAGCTAGTTCAACTCTAGTGTAAATTTTTTTGAACTAGCTTATAGAGCTAGTTCAACTCTAGTTCCAAATTATTTGATCTAGCTTATAGAGCTAGTTCAACTCTAGTGTAAAATTATTTTTACTAGACTATAGATCTAGTTCAACTCTATTGTAAAATTATTTGAACTAGCTTATAGAGCTAGTTCAACTGTAGTGTAAAATTATTTGTACAAGCTTATAGAGCTAGTTCAACTCTAGTGTAAAATTATTTGTACTAGGCTATACAGCTAGTTCAACTCTAGTGTAAAATTATTTGAACTAGCCTATAGAGCTAGTTCAACTCTAGTGTAAAATTATTTGAACTAGCTTATAGAGCTAGTTCAACTCTAGTGTAAAATTATTTGTACTAGACTATAGAGCTAGTTCAACTCTATTGTAAAATTATTTGAACTAGCTTATAGAGCTAGTTAAACTCTAGTGTAAAATTATTTGTAGAAGCTTATAGAGCTACTTCAACTCTAGTGTAAAATTATTTGCACTAGCTTATAAAGCCAGTTGAACTCTAGTGCAAAATTATTTGCACAAGCTTATAGAGCTAGTAAGACTATAGTGTAAAATTATTTATACTAGGCTATAGAGCTAGTTCAACTCTAGTGTAAAATTATTAGAACTAGCTTATATAGCTAGTTCAAGTCTAGTGTAAAATTATTTGAACTAGCTTGTAAAGCTAGTTCAACTCTAGTGTAAAATTATTTGTACAAGCTTATAGAGATAGTTCAACTCTAGTGTAAAATTATTTGTACTAGGTTATAGTGCTAGTTCAAGTCTAGTGCAAAATTATTTGAACTAGCTTATAGATCTTGTTCAACTCTAGTGTAAAATTATTTGTACTGGGCTATAGACCTAGTTCAACTCTAGTGTAAAATTATTTGAACTAGCTTATAGAGCTAGTTCAAATCTAGTGTGAAATTATTTGAACTAGCTTATAGAGCTAGTTCAACTCTAGTGTAAAAGTATTTGAACTAGCTTATAGAGCTAGTTCAACTCTAGTGTAAAATTATTTGTACAAGCTTATAGAGCTAGTTCAACTCTAGTGTAAAATTATTTGCACTAGCTTATAAAGCCAGTTGAACTCTAGTGTAAAATTATTTGTACAAGCTTACAGAGGTAGTTCAACTATAGTGTAAAATTATTTATACTAGGCTATAGAGCTAGTTCAACTATAGTGTAAAATAATTTGTACTAGGCTATAGAGCTAGTTCAACTATAGTGTAAAATTATTTATACTAGGCTATAGTGCTAGTTCAAGTCTAGTGCAAAATTATTTGAACTAGCTTATAGATCTTGTTCAACTCTAGTGTAAAATTATTTGTACTGGGCTATATACCTAGTTCAACTCTAGTGTAAAATTATTTTAACTAGCTTATAGAGCTAGTTCAAATCTATTGTGAATTATTTGAACTAGCTTATAGAGCTAGTTCAACTCTAGTGTAAAGTATTTGAACTAGCTTATAGAGCTAGTTCAACTCTAGTCTAAAATTATTTGTACAAGCTTATAGAGCTAGTTCCACTCTAGTGTAAAATAATTTGTACTAGGCTATAGAGCTAGTTCAACTATAGTGTAAAATTATTTGAACTAGCTTATAGATCTAGGTCAACTCTAGTGTACAATTATTTGAACTGGCTTATAGAGCGCTAGTTTAGCTCTAGTGTAAAATTATTTGTACTAGGCTATAGAGCTAGTTCAACTCTAGTGTTGCCTTAAGAAGGCTAGCAAAACTGGGATACAGATCGAAAGAGGCGAAGGCCTCCTGCCTGGGATCCTCATAAACTACTGCTGGTCGTCGTTAGTGGGCTGCACGTAGTAGTAGGCACCTCCAGCGTAGTAGTCGTCATCGACGGTGGCGGCTGGCTCCTAGGCTCCGTCGTCTGGTCGCAGCAATCGGATAGAGATAGGGGAAAAGGGGGGAACAAGGCAACCGTGAGTACTCATCCAAAGTTCTCGCAAGCAAGGAGCTACACTACATATGCATGGATATATGTGTAAAGGGCCATATCAGTGGACTGAACTGCAGAATGCCAGAATAAGAGGGGGATAACTAATCCCGTCAAGACTACGCTCGCAGCCTCCGTCTTGCAGCATGTAGAAGAGAGTAGATCAAGTCCTCCAAGTAGCATCGCATAGCATAATCCTACCCGCGATCCCTCCTCATTGCCTGTTAGAGAGTGATCGCGGGTTATATCCGCACTTGGAAGGGTGTGTTTTATTAAGTATCCAGTTCTAGTTGTCATAAGGTCAAGGTACAACTCCAAGTCGTCCTGTTACATCAAGATCACGGCTATTGAATAGATTAACTTCCTGCAGGGTGCACCACATACCCCAACACGCTTGATCCCATTTGGCCGGACACACTTTCCTGGGTCATGCCCGGCCGCGGAATATCAACACGTCGCAGCCCCACCTAGGCACAACAGAGAGGTCAGCACGCCGGTCTAAACCTAAGCGCACAGGCGTGGGCGGACGGAAGCAGACCTAGCCTAACAGGCGTTCCAGTCCAATCTGGCGCGCGCCGCTCAGTTGCTGATGTCACGAAGGCTTCGGCTGATACCACGACGTCGAGTGCCCATAACTTTCCCACGTAGTTGGTTAGTGCGTATAGACCAAATGGCCAGACTGAGATCAAATACCAAGATCTCATTAAGCGTGTTAAGTATCCGCGAACACCGACCAGGGCCTGGCCCACCTCTCTCCTAGGCGGTCTCAACCTGCCCTGTCGCTCCGCCACAAAGTAACAGTCGGGGGCCGTCGGGAACCCAGGCCCACCTCTACCGGGATGGAGCCACCTGTCCTTTCAGCCCCCATCTGCGAACAATATCAAGGTAATGTAATAGTGTAAAGTATATAGTATATGCCCGTGATCACTTCCCGAAGTGATCACAGCCCAGTAGTATAGCATGGCAGACAGACAAGAGTGTAGGGCCACTGATGGAACACTAGCATCCTATACTAAGCAGTAGGATAGCAGGTAAACGTAACAACAGTAGTAGCAAGGACAGGCTATGCAGCAGTATAGGATTAACTGAAAGCAGTATCATGCTACACTACTCAAATGCAAGCAGTATAGGGAAGAATAGGCCATATCTGGTGATCAAGGAGGGGGCTAGCCTGGAAGCTCTGTTGTACAGGGAGAAGGGTCGTCGGTGATGTAGTCATACTCGGTGGCATCAGCGCTGGTCTCGGGGTCTACCGGAGAAGAAGAGGGGGGAAAACAGTAAATACATAGCAAGCAAGTGCAAAACAGGACAACAAGCAGAGCTAGACGTGTTCTAACGCGGTATGAGGTGATACCGGTGAAGGGGGGAAACATCCGGGAAAGTATCCCCGGTGTTCCGTGTTTCCGGACAGATGAACCGGAGGTGAAATGTTGCAGGTTCACTATGCTAGGGACGCGTGGCGGACAAACGGGTTGCATTTCCGTGTTCGTCTCATCATTCTGAGCAACTTTCATGTACAAAGTTTTTCCATCCGTTCTATGGTTTAAAAGATATTATTTTCTAAAGATTTAAACATTTTCTGGAATTTAATTAATTATTTAAATCCAACATTATCCAGAATAGTAAATGATGACATCAGCATGACATCATGCTGATGTCAGCAGTCAACTGCTGCAGTTGACTGGGTCATCTAAGTGTGGGGCCCACATGTCATTGGTTGTTTGATTAGCAGGCTAACTAAACAGGGTCAATTAGTTTAATTAGTGGTTAGGTTAATCTAATCTGGTTTAATTAGTTTAGTTAATTCTTTAATTAATTAATTAATTTTCATTTTAATTAATTTTAACTATTATTTATTAATTCATTTTTCATTTTTTTATTTTCGTTCGAGGGGGTTGGGCCCCGTTTGTCTGTGGAACAGAGGCCTTAGCGGGTGTGTGGGTTACGGGCGCTGGCGCCCAGCCCGATCAGGCATACGCCCAGATCGAAGGGGGAAGCCACCGGGCACGGGCACGGCGAGGCGGGCGACCTGCAGTTGCGAGGCCAGGCGAGGTGAGGTAGCGTGCTTGCGGTGGGGAACCAGGGGGCATGCGAGAGGAGGCGAGGTGGCGCGCCCGGACGAGGACGGCGCCGGAGAATGGGGCGACTGGGCACTGCCGCGGAGTGCAGAGGCACGATGGCCGGGGCGAACGCGAGCACAGGACGTGCACGCGGGTGGTGGGACGATCAGGGGCGTGGAGGAGCGAGCTCCGGGCGCAGGTGCGGGCGGTGTGCGCGTGTGCGTGAGGGAAAGAGGAGGAGAGGCCGGGGCCTCACCGCGGGTAGTAAGGACTAGGCAGCGGGGGTCGATGACGAGGCAGCGGCGGGGCGGTGTGCGTCGAGGTTGGGGGGGGCGTCGGCCCGGCGAGGAGGAGACGAGGAAGAAGATGGTCGGGCAGCTCTGCGTGGTGGCTGCGATGACGGTGGGGTCCAGCAGCGTCGGGGCAGTGGGTGACGCGGTCGGCTCGGGCGAAGGGCGAAGGGGTCGGAGACGGACGGCGCCGGCGAGGGGGCTTCGGCACCGAGCAAAGAGCGAGCCCCCAATCTCCATCCAGATCGGGTGGGGGGGGGGGAAGAGAGCGAGGTGGAGTGGGGAGTGCGGGGTGGTTGTGTGTTAGGGTTTCGGGGATGGGGGATAAGGGCAGTGGGTTGGCCGGCTGGGCTGGTGGCCTGCTGGCTAGCTGGGCCATTCGACCCAGGGGGAGGGGGGTTTCTTCCTTTTTCTCTTTTGTTTAAGTTTTTGTTTATATTTATTTTCTGTTTATTAGCTTCCTATTTTATTTACTATTTATATTTGTATTATAAAATATATAAGTAGTACCAAAATTAGTGTTTCAAAATACCCCGATGCCACCAAAAGTTTGGTGACAAACTAAAATTGTTTAGTATTTTATTAATTGTAAAAGGCATGTAATTAATTGTTTTTTCTACTGTCATAATTATTTTAGAGCCTTTAAACACTTCTTCAGGGTTTGGTATCGCCACCACAATTACCTATGATTTATTCGACACATTTAGGACAATTTTGTTTTAGCGTTTCAAAATTTTGTTGTTTGCTTGATTATGAATTTGAATTTGAATCGGTTTCGATCTAACACGAGGTTAGCAACAGTAACCGAGGTGACATGGCATCGTTAACGCGGGATTACTGTAGCCTAATTATCCGGGCGTCACAATTCTCCTCCACTACAAGAAATCTCATCCCGAGATTTAAGAGGGGTGCAAGGGGAAAAGTTTTGGTTACGAAATTCTAGCGAGTGTTCCCAGTCTTGGTTGCTCTTCTCGAAGAGGTCGATCCATTACATTGATGTCTTTATTTCTCTACTTCAGGTCATCATGATCAAGTCGTCATCCTTTCTTCGGGAATTCCATCATACTTACGATTAGGTAACGGGGCAGATCAGCAACGACAGAATGCTATAAGGGTAATAATCTGGGATTAACCCATGAATGAGCCTATGAGTACCTCTCGAGTCGAACAAATAAACCACATCGAGAGTAAAGTTCGAAGGTACAATATGGAGTTTCAAGTGGCCAAGCAATCATTCAATGCCTAGTCAGAAGGTGAAAGGGTTCCGGGCAACGTGAATAATTATTGCGTCTGATACCAAAATAGATCTCTAGGAATGTGGCTCATGAATAGCATACGAAGCCAAGCGCGAGGATTAACTTTGGAAACAGGGTGTACAGGAGAGTCAGGTTTCGATCCTGTGGAACTGCGGGTTATGGGCTCACCACGTGGTTAAAAGTAGGAAAAGCGTTGATATCTTGCACGGTCATGATAACAAGACATGTCAGAGGGTAGCCTATCAGTTATGTTGGCAACAATGTCGGTGCCAAGGGCGAGGGACGAAGAGAACCATTTTCCTGCTCGTTGAACGAGGCGGGCCAATAGGCAAGGTTCCCGTCCATCGGTGGCTACCGAAATGTCATCAAAAGTAGAAAAAGGTTCTTACTGACACGGTTGTACACCAAGGTGTTTTACATAAGCAGAAGATTACTACTGCTTATATAATATAGATCACAAGAAGGGTTAAGCAAACCAAAGGAAAGGAAAGGTGATTACCAGGTTAAACAGGCAATGGAAAGGAAAATGTGCTTAAACACGTATATCAGGGGTATATCCTTTCCAAAGTCAAGCAGAGGATGATATCCAAGACAGGATATATAGTAGAAAACCCTTTAGATAAGAGGAGAGAAATTTCATGACATTACCTTACTGGGTCATATAAAGACCAGTGTTGTAACTCTTGGAAACATGTCCCAACCATCACATCTGACCCAGATTCAGATCTGATCGGTGTCAGGATACCTCAGACTCAGGATGCCTAAGAAGAAAGGGGTGCAACACAATTTGACGAGATAGTGTTGCAAGATTCTCGGGAAATGAAATATGGAAGCAAGTTCTGAATCATTGTTCATCATTAAACAAGGAGAGGATGAGAAGATGGCTGATGAACTTATCGACAATTCATTGAGATTTCCAAAAGATGGATCCCCACAATTAGGTGAACAAGGAGACAATATTTGTCAGATCAAATGATATAATAATGTATGCTTGATAAAAACATACACAATTTAGACATTGGTGAAAGGTGCACCCGACATATGGGATGGGTTGCACGACCAACGTTGGAATGGTGATTCCATAATCAATAGTCTAAGAATGAACGGCCGACCATTAACTTCAAAGCAATAGGGTTGCTAGAAGGGCAGAATCCAAACAGCGCCGCTCACTTGTTGGTACCCCGGTTGGAATCGACACGAGGACCCAAGAAAGAATGGTGATGGTGAGAAGTATCACCATACCAAGAATTCTTAAGAGGTGGTGAAATTCTCACAACATTGATGAAATTAGAGATGTTAATGTTCCAAGGTAAGGGAGAACAATTGCTGGATAGCAAGGAACTCAAGGTATAACATCAAACACGAATAAGCTTGTGTTGGCAGGAAGGCAATAAAGTGGTCGATGATAACGCAGATCATCGAGGGCAAGGATGGTATTTCTCATCATGAACTCATTTGATATCCTGGAAGAGCTCATGAGGTTGATGATATCACGACACACTTTGTCGAGAGATTTCAAGATGTAATCGATCGGCGATGACATCAAGTCAAATGAATGGTGAAGCGGAAGGTTATTGGAACCAAGGGTACGACACAAACTCGAAACCAAGCTTGTTGTCCAAGGAGAAATGATATGATGAGGAAGATCAATGTAAGCTTAGCTCATCGTCAAATAATTGTGCTACGGGGAGAAGGATCGGGTAGCACAGTTAAAATTTAACATGGTAATGATATAGCCGATCAGGCTAGGAATGACTTGAAGGATTATTAAACTCATAGTCAACAGAGATTACTTTATTGAATCGGAGTGCGGAATTGATTCACTTATCAATGTCCTTGAGTGTCTAACAACTCAGAACCCTGGGAAAATTGGAATCAGTGAGAAATAATACTTGAAGAACTCATAATAAGTTATGCAGTTCCATGATATTCTTGAGATACCAGAGTTTAATACTCAACGGTAGAGCAAAGTAAAGGTTGGACGGGTGCAATGATCTGCAGAAGACAAGTACTTAAACTTGCCCAAGAAATGGTATTTAAAAGGAGAACATGGCCGGAACCACGATTGCAAAAGGCCAAATCCCAGATATAAGAACTTATACCAAAGAGGGTTTAAGAGGAGCATCCATGATAAGATTAGAATCGTGTCCATGGGCATGAACACAAAGTTCAAGGTCGACTCCCACTTCTCCAATGCATGACCATTCATTCACTTCTCTATTAAAATGAGTTGAGTGTGAAACCTACCTAGTGAATTACCAGAGGAGTATGACCCGTGAAAAATTTCGGGTTCACACAGATTAAGGAAGGCATATGTTAAACCCCTCGGGGCATAGTGGAAACATATACCACAATCTTCAATAGTAAATATCACCTGCTCGAAAGCAGAGCATGGTTGGCCAAATCAGATAATAGGATTTACCAACGACTTTATGTATCAAGGAAAAAACTTCCAAAGTGATTGAATATGAGGGACGTTGTCGGATAAAATCCAACAAAGGATCCGATGGTTCTCAAGGGATCTGATGTAAGCATCGGTACTCAAACAGAGGAAGAAACAATGCAAAGGCATTCAATTCTAGAAACAACTAACTAATTAAAGCTTAATGCAAAGAAATTTTATGATTTCCAAATCAAGGGATCAGAAGCAATCGTTCTGATTGAAAAATGAATAAGTTCAATAGACTTAGAAGCATAACCGATCAAGGCATTGATTGGTCAAGAACCAGCTCATGTTTAAAATGACGTGTGAGCCGAAAAGATAATTTAAAAGGATCAACTGATGATTGCGTGCATTCTCACTCATGTTGAATCTAAAGGATCAAAATGACGGTGCCTAAGGATACTAACGAATATTGCCAGACATATGGAAAGCATCCATCATGCAAGTAGACCAGTATTGCAGAGCAATAAGCTACTAAGGATGTTTGGAGGATCAAACAGTATTTCGAAGACCATTGTGAAACACATGAACAACTGGGGGATGAGTGGATACTCGATAAGTGTGAGAATTATCCGTAGGGGTATTCAGGTGACAAAGAATAGCAAGGCAGTAAGCTCAAAGGATTACTGAAACGACAACGAGTGTTTCGGGGTATCTTGTAATAACAAGACCAACCGGGGATTAATGTAAGAATAACAACTGCAAGTAGTTATCCATAAGGGTTGACGGTGGAAGGGGAATTGCAAATGCGAAGAACACAACTTCTCGGGTTAACAGCGGAGAGTATCTTCAGGGTCTTCATGTGTAGAAGACGATCATCAGTAATAAGGGGCTCTCCGGGTGAAAGTGATAACGAGATCCTAATGTTAGATTTAGCAAAATTCATTTAACCCGAATAGAAGAGAGATCAGAGTCCCAGACTATAGACAAGGAGTAAAAGATCCTAATACCACCCAATGGAGACGTGGGCCCGTAAGGCACACAACCATGTAAGTAAAAGTTTTGCAATGACTAGACTCGACTTCGGCCAAGGAGTATGGAAGGGGATTCCTACAGGCAGTCGGCTCTGATACCAACTTGTGACGCCCCCGATTCAATCGTACACTAATCATACACGCAAACGTGTATGATCAAGATCAGGGACTCACGGGAAGATATCACAACACAACTCTAAAACATAAATAAGTCATACAAGCATCATAATACAATCCAGGCGCCTCAAGGGCTCGAATACAAGTGCTCGATCATAGACGAGTCAGCGGAAGCAACAATATCTGAGTACAGACATATGTTAAACAAGTTTTCCTTAAGAAGGCTAGCACAAACCGGGATCTGAGATCGAAGAGGCGAAGGCCTCCTGCTGGGATCCCCTAAACTACTCTGGTCGTCGTCGTGGGCTGCACGTAGTAGTAGGCACCTCCGGTAGTAGTAGTCGCCATCGACGGTGGCGTCGCTCGCCCTGGCTCCGTCTCTGGTCGCAGCAATCGGATAGAGATAGGGGAAAAAGGGGGAACAAGGCAACCGTGAGTACTCATCCAAAGTACTCGCAAGCAAGGAGCTACACTACATATGCATGGATATATTTGTAAAGGGCCATATCAGTGGACTGAACTGCAGAATGCCAGAATAAGAGGGGGTTAACTAATCCTGTCATAAATTACGCTTCTGGCAGCCTCCGTCTTGCAGCATGTAGAAGAGAGTAGACTGAAGTCCTCCAAGTAGCATCGCATAGCATAATCCTACCCGGCGATCCCCTCCTCATTGCCTCGTTAGAGAGCGATCACCGGGTTATATCTCGCACTTGGAAGGGTGTGTTTTATTAAGTATCCAGTTCTAGTTGTCATAAGGTCAAGGTACAACTCCAAGTCGTCATGTTACCGAAGATCACGACTATTCGAATAGATTAACTTCCCTGCAGGGGTGCACCACTTAACCCAACACCCTTGATCCCATTTGGTCGGACACACTTTCCTGGGTCATGCCCGGCTGCGGAAGATCAACACGCCGCAGCCCCACCTAGGCACAACAAAGAGGTCAGCACGCCGGTCTAAACCTAAGCGCATAGGCGTCTGGGCCCATCGCCCTTAGCACACCAAGACGCTATGTGGGCGGCGGAAGCAGAACCTAGCCTAACAGGCGTTCAGTCCAATCGGCAGCGCTTCGATCGCACGACGTCACGAAGGCTTCGGCTGATACCACGACATGGAGTGCCCATAACTTTCCCACGTAGTTGGTTAGTGCGTATAGACCAAATGGCCAGACTCAGATCAAATACCAAGATCTCGTTAAGCATGTTAAGTATCCGCGAACGCCGACCAGGGCCAGGCCCACCTCTCTCCTATGCGGTCTCAATATGCCCTGTCGCTCCGCCACAAAGTAACAGTCGGGGGCCGTCGGGAACCCAGGCCGACCTCTACCGGGATGGTGCCACCTGTCCTTTCAGCCCCCATCTCCGAACAGTATCACATGTAATGTAATAGTGTAAAGTATATATTATATGCCCGTGATCACCTCCCGAAGTGATCACAGCCTAGTAGTATAGCATGGTAGACGGACAAGAGTGTAGGGCCACTGATGGAACACTAGCATCATATACTAAGCAGTAGGATAGCAGGTAAAGGTAACAACAGTAGTAGCAAGGACAGGCTATGCAGCAGTATAGGATTAACTGAAAGCAGTATCATGCTACACTACTCTAATGCAAGCAGTATAGAGAAGAATAGGTGATATCTGGTGATCAAGGGGGGGGTCTTGCCTGGAAGCTCTGTTGTACAGGGAGAAGGGTCGTCGGTGACGTAGTCATAGTCGATGGCATCAGCGCCGGTCTCGGGGTCTAACGGAGAAGAAGAGGGGGAAAATAGTAAATACATAGCAAGCAAGTGCAAAACAGGACAACAGGCAGAGTTAGACGTGTTCTAACGCGGTATGAGGTGATACCGGTGAAGGGGAGGAACATCCGGGAAAGTATCCCCAGTGTTCCGTGTTTCAGACAGATGAACCGGAGGTGAAATGTTGCAGGTTCACTATGCTAGGGACGCGTGGCGGACGAACGGGCTGCGTTTCCGGGTTCGTCTCATCATTCTGAGCAACTTTCATCCGGTCTATGGTTTAACAGATATTATTTTCTAAAGATTTAAACATTTTCTGGAATTTAATTAATTATTTAAATCCAACATTATCAAGAATAGTAAATGATGATGTCAGCATGACATCATGCTAACGTCAGCAGTCAACTGTGTAGCTGATTGGGTCAACTAAGTGTGGGGCCCACATGTCATTGGTTGTTTGATTAGCAGGCTAACTAAACAGGGTCAATTAGTTTAATTAGTGGTTAGGTTAATCTAATCTGGTTTAATTAGTTTAATTAATTCTTTAATTAACTAATTAATTATCATTTTAATTAATTTTAATTATTATTTATTAATTCATTTTTCATTTTTTTTATTTTCGTTCAAGGGGGTTGGGCCCCGTTTGTCTGTGGCACAGAGGCCTTAGCGGGCGTGTGGGTTACGGGCGCTGGCGCCCAGCCCGATCGGGAATACACCCATATCGAAGGGGGAAGCCACCCGCACGGGCACGGCGAGGCCGGCCGCCTGAGGCGGCAGTGGCGAGGCCAGGCGAGGTGAGGTAGCGCGCGGGCGCGGTGGGGGAACCAGGGGGGCACGCGAGAGGAGGCGTGGTGGCGCGGCCGGACAAGGACGATGTCGGAGCGTGGCATGGGCGCTGCCGCGGAGTGCAGAGGCATGATGGCCGGGGCGAACGCGAGCACAGGACGTGCACGCGGGTGGCGGGACGATCAGGGGCGCGGCGTTCGATCTCCGGGCGCAGGTGCGGGCGGTGTGCGCGTGCGCGTGCGGGAAAGAGGAGGAGAAGCCGGGGCCTCACTGCGGGTCGTAGGGACTAGGCAGCGGGGGTCGATGACGAGGCAGCGGCGGGGCGGCGTGCGTCGAGGTCGGGGGGGTCGATGTGGCCCGACGAGCAGGAGACGAGGAAGAGGATGGCTGGGCAGCTCTGCGTGGTGGCTCCGATGACGGCGGGGTCCAGCAGCGTCGGGGCAGTGGGTGACGCGGTTGGCTCGGGCGAAGGGCGAAGGGGTCGGAGACGGACGGCGCCGCGAGGGGGCTTCGGCACCGAGCAAAAAACGAGCCCCCGATCTCGAGCCAGATCGGGGGGGTAGAGAGCGAGGTGGAGTGGGGGCGGGAGTGCGTGGTGGTTGTGGGTTAGGGTTTTGGGGATGGGGGGATAAGGGAAGTGGGGTGGCCGGCTGGGCTGGTGGCCTTCTGGCTAGCTGGGCCATTCGGCCCAGGGGGAGGGGTTGTTTCTTCCTTTTTCTCTTTTGTTTATGTTTTTGTTTTTATTTATTTTTTGTTTATTAGCTTCCTATTTTATTTACTATTTATATTTGTTTTATAAAATATATAAGTAGTACCAAAATTAGTGTTTCAGAATACCCCGATGCCACAAAAAGTTTGGTGACAAACTAAAACTGTTTAGTATTTTATTAATTGTAAAAGGCATGTAATTAATTTTTTTGCTACTGTCATAATTATTTTAGAGCCTTTAAACACTTCTTCAGAGTTTGCTATCGTCACCACAATTACCTATGATTTATCCAACACATTTAGGACAATTTTGTTTTTGCGTTTCAAAACTTTTGTTGTTTGCTTGATTTTGAATTTGAATTTGAATCGGTTTTGATCTAACACGAGGTTAGCAACAGTAACCGAGGTGACGTGGCATCGTTAACGCGGGATTACTGTAGCCTAATTATCCGGGTGTCACACTTGGTGCATGGCCGAATAGTTGCATAAAATGGCTAGCTAACTAGGAAAGCACACGTGTGTTTGCAGCTGCTAATGGTTTTACCTAGCTAATTTTGAGTCGCTGAAAACGGGATAGCCAAACAGGTTGGTTGTATTATCAATACTACAAAATATTCTGTTATGTTAAAATCATGGTATTTCATACCTGCAGGCTAAATTACTGTAGTTTTTTGATACAAAGGTTTTTGGGATAGTTTGCTATCAAACACAGCCTGAGTGTTTGAACGCATCAATATTGTGTTTTGCGGCAACAACCAAACATGTCACAGAATCTAAATACTTCAACATACTTTGGTATGTCAAAACTGTGGTTTTTAATACTTCAGTTTTTTAATACTTTGCTACCAAACATATTATTCTCATAAAAAAGAGGTTCAGGGTTTTTTTTATACATAGATAATACCATGATTTTGCAAATAATGCAGTATTATAAACATAGTTTCTAGTGGCAGCCAAACACCTCGTTGTAATTAAAACTATGGTAATCTGAAAAACTGCAGTATTCTTAGAATACCTTAAAAATACTAAGCTAACAAACGGGGCCTAAGGATTAGTTTGGCAACAAAGTTTCTAGAGAACCATGGTAATTGAAAACCACTATATTCAGATGTGTACACAATGAATACTACAGTTTCTTTAAACCATGGTTTTTCTCAGTTTTACCAAAACTACCTAGGTGTTTGGCTGGTGTTTCGCCGGGGTGGTTTTTTTTTGGACATACAAGTGTCCTCTATTTATTTGTCAGGAAATGTGAATGATACCGAATTGGAAAACAATCAAGTACTAAATAGACACTCCCTATTTATTTGTGAATTATGAGTTAGGTCATATATTTTCCAATTTTGTTATGAAAAACATCATATATATTTGTGTTGATCGGGTGGATTTAAATGTGCAGTTGTTTCATCGCTGTGAGGGTCTGGTGTTCAACGACCTCCCCGTGTGTTCGACGAGCTCCGCCCCTGCGTTCGTGGGTGAGCACAAATGACATCTCCTCCTCTCCCCCTTCATTTGCTCTGTTCCGGTCTTCGTGCCGATGAAACTTGCTAGCTATAGGTGTATTCAATCATCAGTATGCGTGACCACTATGTGTCTCCCATTCGAAAGGGTTACATCAATAAATATGCATTCATTTGCATATTTATAACCGTAATTCTTTCAAATTGTCCAACGTTATCCATGGACAGCCCGAGTATGTGTAGATTGGGTTCGTTTTCCAATATGCTCTGCTCCGGATCCGATGCAGAATTTCGTCAGTGCCTCTCTGTTGTTCTCCGGGTACACATCCTCTCTGCTTATTGCCGAGACGTGTATCAGGAGAACAGCGGGGAGGTGCTATCTTTACCTATTAGCGTCTAGGTTGCATGGACGTAATAAAACTGAGAAACTCTATTAACTGATGAATATGGTTTGCTGAGTTATGTATGTATTTCTTGTGTGTCCAGTAGCTAGGCAAGATGAGTGATCGTGCGTGGATGTACACCGTCACCCTAGTCGAAAGACATGACCCTGAATGGATGACAAAACCAAGGGGTTTATCGAGCCGCATTTGCAAATGGATGTAAAACAACCTGGTGCCCCGTGTCGAAAAGCGATAACTATCGTAAGATATCAGAGTTTGAAATGATCAAACACCTGCAGAAGTGGGGTTTTAAGCCCGGTTATACGATGTGGACATTTCATGGTGAGAATGCCCAACGTTCTAGAGCTGAGGAGGGCCGTCGTCGCACCGACGAGCATGGTACCGGGATCGAAGACATGGTGCAAGACTTTGATGATGCTCGGGATTCGGACGATGAGATGGAGGAATCCGCAAAGGCCTTCAATGATATGTTGGAGTCTTCGAAGCGTCCTCTCCATAAGCACACCGAGCTTTGTCAGCTGGAGGCCATCGCACAAGTAATGGCTCTGAAGGCTCAATTCAACTTGGGAGGTGTTGGTGGATGAGTGGTGCTCTCCCCAATGGCGCGTCGCCCACAACATAGCAAAGGATAAGCGTTTCAAAATGAAAGGTGTGCCACACCATCTAGAAAGCGTCTACCTACATGGGTACGGGAAAAACTGGGTATGTGTGGTTTGCTTCATGATTCATGCAAATTCATTCTTTGTGCTAGCTTGAGTCCTTAACTAATACTCTGTTCCTCTCTTTTAGTCAAAACAGAACAAGGCTCCAGTGCCAGAGCTGTTCGACCTCTATGGCATGTCCAATATTGCACCATACAAGAAGGCCAAGGCATTCTCTGAGTCTGATCTCGAAAATGCAAAGAACTTTAGCAACGAGGCCTCCCACCACAAGATGGTGCAGTACGTTAAGCAAGGGAGAGCGAGGAAAGGGCCGGACTTTAACCCGAGCCGGCCTCTTGATCCAGAGCTAGTGATGATATCTGGTGGCGGGAGGTCCCATGGCTCGTTAGCCATTGGTAATGGACTGATACGTTGTAGTAGCACTCTCCCGCAGATCAAGAAGCGCCAGACCAGCTCTGATCCTGAGATACCGCCTCGTTTACGACCAGTGGAAATCGAATTCCAGGTTTGTTATACGGGCTCAATAGCCTTTCCTGCATTACATTGTGTTTGCAGCCGTCGATGATTAAAATGCTAACAAGTGGTGTTGCAGGCTGCTATTGAGGCAGAGAGAGTGAAGACCCAGGCAGCTTTTGAGGAGAGGGACCGGCAGTTGGCGGAGAGGGACCGGCAGGCGGCGGAGAGGGACAAGGAGAATGAGGAGAGGACGGCTAGGCTGTTGGAGGAGGAGAGGAACCGGAACGACTCGGCTAACCGGGCCATGTATGAGCTCTTCGTGGTAAGTTTCTTCTGCATATTAGCTAAATCATGAATGCAATGTTCGTTTCATTAGTAAGTAATATGACTGACTCGTCAAAACCAAATGTGTAGTCCACGTGCGAGAAGAACGGTCAGACACCTCCGCCGATGCCATTCATTGCTCCGGCGGGCACGGTGAGTTTCATTTGAACGGTCATTAGTTACTAGTCTTCACATTTGAGTTGCATCATGCTAACGATACATTGGAAATAATCTTTGGTGCAGCGTAACTCCCGACAAGCATCGACCGATCCTTCTCCGTCTGCCACTGGCGTGACCGGTCCTACACCTACACCTACACCTCCGTGATGATGGTAAGTATCCCACGTGTTTTTCTTAATAGAGTTTTGTTGTGATGCCATGTTGTATCTACACATATCGTGCATAATGTGTGTATGTTTGAAATGCATTGTATGTGTGGGATTCGACACCTAGTCGTGTGCCTTTGGTAGCCTTCCATACAGGGAAATGCCTCCTAGTGCTTCCATTGAGCCATGGTAGTTCGCTACTTCTCCGGAACACATGGATTGACCGGCATGTGTCCTTCTTTGCTCCTGTGGCTGTCCCTACGGGGAAATGTCACGCGGTGTATCACCGAAGTCTTGTAGCTTGCTACGACTTGGTTGCACTCACTTATGACCGACACGTGCATTGCTGGGTCACGTATGCCTGTCCCTGTACGCTTGTGCCACCTTGGTTCTATGACTAGTCATGTCGGCCGGGTTCTCGCCATATGGATACTAGCGACATAATCATATACTTAGCATTTTTTCCTCCAAAATGACTCAATATGCTTAGCTAGCTCAAAATGACATAATAAGCTTAATTAGCTCCAAAATGACATATTTAACCTAGGATAGCTCTAAAATGACCTATACTTAGCATTTTTCCTCCAAAATGACTTAATATGCTTAGCTAGCTTAAAATGTCATATTTAACCTAGGATAGCTCTAAAATGACCTATACTTAGCATCTTTTCCTCCAAAATGACTTAATATGCTTAGCTAGCTCTAAAATGATATAATATGCTTAAGAAATGACATATTTTAGGTCCTAAATGACTTCATATGCTTAGCTAGCTCCAAAATGACATAATAACCTTACTTAGCTTCAAAATGACCTATTCAACCTACGCTAGCTCTAAAATGACCTATACTTAGCATTTTTTCCTCCAAAATGACTTAATATGCTTAGCTAGCTCAAAAATTACATAATAAGCTTAATTAGCTCCAAAATGACCTATTTAACCTAGGATAGCTCTAAAATGACCTATACTTAGCATTTTTCCTCCAAAATGACTTAATATGCTTAGCTAGCTTCAAAATGACCTGTACTTAGAATATTTTCCTCCAAAATTAGTTAATATGCTTAACTAGCTCTAAAATGACATAACATGCTTAAGAAATGACATAGTTTAGCTCCTAAATGACTTCACATGCTTAGCTAGCTCCAAAATGACATAATAAACTTAATTAGCTCCAAATTGACATATTTAACCTAGGATAGCTCTAAAATGATCTATACTTAGCATTTTTCCTCCAAAATGACTTGATATGCTTAGCTAGCTTAAAAATGACCAATTTAACCTAGGATAGCTCTAAAATGACCTATACTTAGCATTTTTCCTCCAAAATGACTTAATATGCTTAGCTAGCTTCAAAATGACCTGTACTTAGAATATTTTCCTCCAAAATTAGTTAATATGCTTAACTAGCTCTAAAATGACATAACATGCTTAAGAAATGACATAGTTTAGCTCCTAAATGACTTCACATGCTTAGCTAGCTCCAAAATGACATAATAAACTTAATTAGCTCCAAATTGACATATTTAACCTAGGATAGCTCTAAAATGATCTATACTTAGCATTTTTCCTCCAAAATGACTTGATATGCTTAGCTAGCTTAAAAATGACCAATTTAACCTAGGATAGCTCTAAAATGACCTATACTTAGCATATTTTCCACCAAAATGACTTAATATGCTTAGCTAGCTCTAAAATGTATAGTATGCTTAAGAAATGATATATTTTAGCTCCTAAATGACTTCACATGCTTAGCTTGCTCCAAAATGACATAATAAACTTACTTAGCTCTAGAATGACCTTAGCATGTTTTACACCAAAATGACTTAGTATGCTTAGCTAGCTCAAAAATGACATAATAACCATACTTAGCTCCAAAATGACCTATTTTACAGATATAAGTTGCATCATAATAATCTTCACATTTTAGTTGCATCATAATAATCTTCTTCTTCTAGTCTTCTTCTTCTAATTTTCTTCTTTCCTATTTTACAGATTTGCTTAAGATCAAGGAAGCTTGGGTTGATGGAGTGCTTGTATTTAGTTTTTGTTTTGACCTTGTGAAACTTGCTACCTATGGATGAAACTGTGTAATATTGATGAAACTATGTATATGTACGGATGAAACTTTCTACTATTGGTAACATGTGTTGGATACATATGTGTTCATGACTACTGCTAATATGTGTTGAATATGCTATATTGGTCATATAAATATATTTGTGTTTGATTTTTATGAAAATGAATTGATATAAGAAAAAAGAAAATTAAATGGGGCAATATAGTCACTTTGCCATCTGCTGGCAGATGGCAAAGAGCTTTGCCATCAGCTGGCAGATGGCAAAGAGGCCACGTGTCATCTACATGTAACATTTGGGCTGGCCTATTTGGGTTCTTTGCCATCTGACAGCAGATGGCAAACCTCTTTGCCATCTGCTGGCAGACGGCAAAGCATGCAGCCTTTGCCATCATCTGGCAGATGGCAAACAGCCTGCAGCCTTTGCCATCTGCTGGCAGATGGCAAAGAGCCTTCAGCCTTTGCCATCTGCTGGCAGATGGAAAAGTATGCCGTTAGCCTTCTAACGGGGCTAACCTCGTTAAGAGGCTTTGCCATCTGCCAGCAGATGGCAAAGCCACATGCTCTTTGCCATCAGCCAGCAGATGGCAAAGAAGCCTTTACCGGCAGGGTTTCAGACAAACTGTTTGCCATCTGCTGGCAGATGGCAAAGCCTTTGCCATCTGTCGACCATGCCTTTGCCATCTGCCATGGCAGATGGCAAAGTGCCAGATTCCAGTAGTGTAGAAATAATTTTACACTAGAGTTGAACTAGCTCTATAAGCTTGTACAAATAAGTTTAGACTAGAGGTGAACTAGCTCTATAAGCTAGTTCAAAAAAATTACACTAGAGTTGAACTAGCTCTATAAGCTTGTACAAATAATTTTACACTAGAGTTGAACTAGCTCTATAAGCTAGTTCAAATAATTGTACACTAGAGTTGAACAAGCTCTATAAGCTAGCACAAATAATTTTACATTAGATTTTAACTAGCTATATAATCTAGTTCAAATAATTTTACACTAGAGTTGAACTAGCTCTATAGCCTAGTACAAATTTTTTTACACTAGAGTGGAACTAGCTCTTTAAGCTTGTACAAATAATTTTACACTAGAGTTGAACTAGATCTATAAGCTAGTTCAAATAATTTTACATTAGAGTTGAACTAGTTCTATAGCCTAGTACAAATAATTTTACACAAGAGTTGAACTAGATCTATAAGCTAGTTCAAATAATTTTACACTAGAGTTGAACTAGCTCTATAGCCTCGTACCAATAATTTTACACTAGAGTTGAACTATGTGACGCCCGGATAATTAGGCTACAGTAATCCTGCGTTAACGATGCTACGTCACCTCAGCTACTATTGTTAAACTCACGTCGGTTAGAAACCCAGTTCAAACTTCAAATATAAAATCAAGGCAAACATGAAAAGTTTTCAAACAATAAAACTAAAATGTTCGGGTTGTGCAAAATATTGCATAGATAATTATGGTGGAGAAACCAACATTCTTTAAAAGTGTTTGAATGTTCTAAAATAAATATAACAGTAGCAAAAGAATTTAATTGAATGCCTTTTATAATTAATAAATGTTAAACTATTTTAATTGGAGGTTTAAACCTTTTGTAGTAGAGGTATAATTAGTGACACAAATTTAGGTACAACTTTTGCATTTTATAAAACTAAATAAGATAAAATAGTAAGAGGAAAAGTAAACGAAGAGAAAAGACAAAACAAAATTAAAATAAAAGGGGAAGCGACCCCCCCTCCTCTCTGCCGGGGCCTTCAATCGGCATGCCCAGCCGGCCCAGCAGACGAGGCCGGCCCAGCAAGCGCCTACATCACCCCTGGGGTGACCGAACCCTAGAGGTCCCTCCCCATCGCCCCACTCCCCACTCCTCTCGCCCCCACTTCCCCCCACGATCCACCTCTCCTCTTCCGCCCGATGCCCCTGGATCTGGATCGGAAGCACCCAACGCCAATGCCCCCGACCCCGGCGCGCCGACGCCTCTCGTCGTCTCCGTCGCCCATTGTTGCCGTCGCCTTGTTGCCGTCGCCGCCTCGACCCGCCTCGACCGCCCCTCGCCGGATCGCCTGACGTCGCCGTCATCCCGCCACTCGCCTGAATTTGCCCGTCGCCTCGACCTCGCTGCCTGCTTCCTCAAGGCCATCATCCCGACCCCTCCTCGACCCCGCTTCCCGTCCCCTGCTATCACGGTGAGGCCTCGGCCTCTTCTTCCCTCTCCGCCTTCGCCGTGCTCCTCGCGTGACCGCCATCACCCCAGGCCTCAGCCATCATGCGCTGCTCGCGCCCCGGCGTCGTCCGGCTACCGCGCCAGCGCCCCCTCTGAACCGACTGCCGGCAGCGCCAGTAGCTGCCTTCTTCTCTGCCGACCTGGCCGGGCCAGCATCGGCCTTTTTGCCTGCAGCTGGGCTCCATGAGGCCACAACTTCACCTCGTGCACCCCCGGCTCCGCCTCCTACCATCGTCACCGGCTGTCACCGACGTCGGTCGCGCCCTTGTCGGCGCCGCCGCCCAGATTCTCGGGCGAATCCCGCGCCATGTGCCCGTTCACCCGCAACGCCCACCCGCCATGGCCCCTGTGCCTATGACATGAGGGGCCCACGCCCTGGAACAGTTAAAAAAACAATAATAAATAAATTAATTAATTTAGTAATTAATTTATTTAATTAATGTTTCTTAATTAACCAATTAACTACCTAATTAGCCTAACTAATCTGGTTAGTTAACTAGACAGATCAATGATGGGGGCCCCTCATTGACGACCAAAGTTTGATCGTCAACTGGGTCCCCCTAGTCCCACATGTCAGCCAGTGTATAATTTTTGTGTACACTGTGCTGGGTACATCTAGCAATTTAACATTAATTTCGAATTAAAATAAATTAGAAAATGAATTAAAAATTTGGAAATTAATATAAAATAATCCGTAACTCAGATGAAAATACTTTGTACATGAAAGTTGCTCAGAACGACGAGACGAATCCGGATACGGAGCCTGTTCGGCCGCCACGCATGCCTAACCTATCGAACCTGCAACTTTTCTCCTCCGGTTCATCTGTCCGAAAACATGAAACACCGGGAAAACTTTCCCGGTTGTTTCCCCCTTTCGCCGGTATCACCTATCCCTGCGTTAGGTCACCCCTAGCACAACGTATTACCGCGTATCGCTTTGTGTTACATTTGATTGCTCTGTTATTTATTGTGTTCCCCCTCAGTTACTTCTTCCCGGTAGACTCCGAGACCGCTGCCGATGTTCGTGTGTTCGACTACATCGAAGACGACCCCTCCTACTTGCCAGAACAACCAGGCAAGCCCCCCCCCCTTGATCACCAGATATCGCCTATTCTTCTCTATACTGCTTGCATTAGAGTAGTGTAGCATGTTTCGCTTTCGATTAATCCTATCTTGTTGCATAGCCTGTCCTTGCTACTCTGTTGTTACCTTTACCGCTATCCTCTCGCTTAGTATAGGATGCTAGTGTTCCATTAGTGGCCCGACACTCTTGTCTGTCTGCCATGCTATACTAAAGGGCTGTGATCACTTCGGGAGGTGATCACGGGCATATACTATGTACTTTACACTATTACATTACCTGTGATACTGTTCGGAGATGGGGGCTGAAAGGACAGGTGGCTCCATCCCGGTAGATGTGGGCCTGGGTTCCCGACGGCCCCGATTGTTACTTTGTGGCGGAGCGGCAGCAGGCAGGTTGAGACCACCTAGAGAGAGGTGGGCCTGGCCTGGTCGGCGTCAGCGGATACTTAACACGCTTAACGAGATCTTGGTATTTGATCTGAGTCCGGCCATTTGGTCTATACGCACTAACCAACTCGTGGGAAAGTTATGGGCACTCGACTTCGTGGTATCACCGAAGCCTTCGTGACGTCGGCCGAGCGGCGCGCGCGGATTGGACCGAACGCCTGCTAGGCTAGGTCTGCTTCGCCGCGTTATAGCGTCTTGGTGTGCTAAGGCGATGGGCCCTGCACTGCGGCGCTTAGGTTTAGTACTGGCGTCTTGACCTCTCTGTTAGCCTAGGTGGGGCTGCGACGTGTTGAACTTCCGCGGCGGGCATGACCACGAAAGTGTGTCCGCCAAATGGGATCAAGCGTGTTGGGTTATGGGTGCACCGCAGGAAGTTAATCTATTGAATAGCCGTGATCTTGATAACAGGACGACTTGGAGTTGTACCTTGACCTTATGACAACTAGAACTGGATACTTAATAAAACACACCCTTCCATGTGCGGATACAACCCGGTGATCGCTCTCTAACAGGCGACGAGGAGGATCGCGGGTAGGATTATGCTATACGATGTTACTTGGAGGACTTGAGTCTACTCTCTTCTACATCTGCAAGACGGAGGCTGCTGAGCGTAGTCTTCGACATGATTAGTTATCCCCCTCTTATTCTGGCATTCTGCAGTTCAGTCCACTGATATGTCCCTTTACACATATATCCATGCATATTTAGTGTAGCTCCTTGCTTGCAAGTACTTTGGATGAGTACCCACGGTTGCCTTGTTCCCCCTTTTTCCCCTATCTCTATCCGATTGCTGCGACAGGCACGTGAGCCTGGAGCCGACGCCACCGTCGATGATGACTACTACACCGAGGTGCCTACTACTACGTGCAGCCCCGACGACTACCAGAGTAGTTAGGAGGATCTCAGTGAGGAGGCCTGCGCCTCTTCGATCTGTATCCCGGTTTGTGCTAGCCTTCTTAAGGCAAACTTGTTTAACTTATGTCTGTACTCAGATATTGTTGCTTCCGCTGAATCGTCTAAGATCGAGCACTTGTATTCGAGCCCTCGAGGCCCCTGGCTTGTATTATGATGCTTGTATGACTTATTTATGTTTTAGAGTTGTTTTGTGATATCTTCCCGTGAGTCCATGATCTTGATCGTACACGTTTGCGTGCATGATTAGTGTACGACTGAATCGGGGGCGTCACAAGTTGGTATCAGAGCCGACTGCCTGTAGGAATCCCCCTTCCACACTCCTTGGCCGAAGCCGAGTCTAGACATTGCATAACTTTTACTAACATGGTTGTGTGCCTTACGGGCCCACGTCGCCATTGGGTGGTACTAGGATCTTTTACTCCTCGAACTTTAATCTGGGATTCTGAACTCTCTTCTATTCGGGTTAAACGATTTTTACTAAAATCTAACTTTAGGTTCTCGAAAATACTTTCTCTCAGAGAGGCCCTTCAGTCCAGATGATCATCGACTGCACCAAAAGATTTCGGAGATACTCTTTGATAATCTCTCGAGGCTTTGTGCCCATCACTTTTGCTATTCCCGACCACCGATAAATCCTTATGGATAACTACTTACACTTGCCATTCATACAATCATCCCCCATTGATCTTGTTATTACAAGATACCCTGAAGTTTTCTCTATTGTTCCGAGAATACTTTGTGCCTACTGCTTAGCAGTTCTTTGCCACATGAATACCCCTTCAAATAAATCCTCGCACTTGTCGAGTATCCGCTCATCCCCAGATGTTCATGTGTTTCACAAAAGTCTTCAAAATACTGTTCGATCTTCTGAAAATCCTCTGGAGCCTTTTGCTCTTGAAATTCTTGCTTGCTTGCATTATGGTTAATTCCATAAGTCTCGTAGTCTTATTGACATTCCTTGTCATTATCATTTTGAGTCTGTTGACTCAATATGTTTGCGAATACACGCAATCATCATTGATCCTTATAAATTAACTTTCCGGCTGAGCTGCCATTCTTTTAACTGGAATTGGTTCTCGACTAATCCAATTGTCGTTGATTGTACCCTAAGGCTATTCAACTTATCCATCCCTAATCAGAGCATTGCTTCTGATCCCTAGATTTGGAAATCATAATTCCTTTGCATTTGACAATTGAGTTAGTCAGTTGTTTCTATAATCTGATCTCCTTGCATTCTTCTTCCTCTAGTTGAGTACCGATGCTCACGTCAGATCCCTTGTGGACCACCAGATCCTTTGTTGGATTTTATCTGACAACGCCCTTCATATTCAATAACCTTGTGAGCCTTTCCTCTGATAGATAATGCCTTTGGTAAATTGTATCCTCTGCTTTCTCAACCATGCTCTGCCTTTGAGCTTGAGTTAATTACTTCTAAAGATTCTAGTATATGATTCTAAGATGCCCGATGGGTTGAACCTATGCCTTCCTTAATATGTTTGAACTCGAAAGTTTTCACGAGTCATATACTTCTGGTATTTTGCCAGATAAAATTTCAACACTACAACTTCATTGAACGCGAGAAGTGAATGAAAGGTTGTGCATTGGAGAAGTGGGAGTCGACCTTGAACTTTGTGTTCATGCCCATGGACACGATGTACATCTTCTCATCGAAGCTTCTTTTAAAATTAATTATTCCCTTGGTATAAGATCATCTTATATCTGGGATCTGACCTTTTTGCAATCGTGGTTCCGATCATGTTCTCCTTTAAATACCATTTCTCGTGCAAGTTTAAGCACTTGTCTTCTGCAGAGCAATGCCCCAGTCCAACCTCTACTTTGATCTGTCATCGAGTATTACCCCCTGGTATCTCGAGATTATCATGGAACTGCATAACTTTTTATGAGTTCATCAAGTACTACATTCTCACTGATTCAAATTTTTCACGGGCTCTGTGTTATTAAAAACTCAAAGACACCGATAACTGAATCGAGTTCGCATTACAATTTAACAAGTATTTGAACCCTTCACTGCTTACAAATTTATTAATCCTTCAAGTCATTCCTAGCCTGATCGGCTTTATCATTATCATGCAAGTTTTAACTGTGCTACGTGGTCCTTCTTCTCGAAGCACAATTTTCGACGATGAGCTAAGCTTACGTCGATTTTCCTCGTCATATCATTTCGCCTTGAACAGCAAGCTTGATTTTGAGTTTGTGTCGTACTCGTGGTTCCAATAACCTTTTCGCTTCATCATTCCTTTGACTTGATGTCGTCGCCGATCGATTACATCTTCATGAACTCTCACGACAAATGTGTCGTGAATATCATCAACATTCTGAGCTCTTCCGAGAGATCTATTGAATTCATGATGAGAAATACCATCCTTGCCCTCGATGATTGGTGTTATCATCGACCACTTTATTGCCTTCCGTTCAACACAAACTTGTCCGTGTTTCGTGTTATACCTTGAGATCCTTGCTATCCAACATTTGTTCTTCTTTAGCTTGGAGCATTACCATCTTTTATGACAAGAATGTCGTGAGGATTACTCCACCTCTTAAAAATTCTTGGTATAGTGATACTTCTCATAAACACCATTCTTTCTTGGTCCTCGTGTTGATTCTAACCGGGATACCAACAAGTGAACGATGCTACTTGGATTCTATACTTCTAGCTAACCTATTGCTTTGAAGCTAGCGGTCGATATTTCATTCTCAGACCATTGGTTATTGAATCACCATTTTAACATTGAACGTTCTACCTAAGCCCATATCTTGGGTGCACCTTTCAACCAATTATCAGTTGTGTATGCTTTCCTCGAGCATACATCATTATATCACTTGATCTGACAAATGTTATCCCCTTGTTCACATAATTGTCGGAGATCCATCTTTTGGAAAATGTTATCCCCTCGCTGAGACCATCAGCCACCTCCTCATCCTCTCCTTGATTCAATGATGAACTGTTGTTTGGGAACTCTCTTCCATCTTACAATGACATCTCGTCAATTTGTGTTGCAACTTTTCTTCTTAGGCATCCTGAGTTGGTGGTATTCTGACACCGATCAGATCTGAATCTCGGTCGGATATGATGGTTGGAACATTTTCCAAGAGTCATAGCATTGGTCTTTCTATAACCCAATAAGGTGACGTCATGCCTAGCACACCTGGATGGAGGACCTATTGCAAGACTTATTCTATGAGTAGTTCCTGATGGATCCTTTGTGTATCCGAAGTCTAACCTTTGCTTGAAGACCATGTCAATGCTATCTCGAAGCATGTCGGTGGTACTCCGATTTTCAACAAGAACATTTGAAGCCCAATGCTAAATATTTCTTGCTCAATTATACAAACACCGTTGTATGGGTAAATGTCATGAGCTTCCTATCCCCTTACCTAAATGGTTTTCTACCTTATATCCTGTCTTGGATATCATCCTCTGCTTGACTTTAGGAAGGATATACCCCTGACATATATGTTTAAACACATTTTCCTTTCCACTGTTCTGTTTAATATGATAATCATATTTTACTTTCCATTGATTTGTTTGAACCTTTCTTGTGGTCTATATGATCTAAGCAGCAATATTCTACTGCTTATGTAAACTCCTCGGTGTACAATTTTGTCAGCAAGAACCTGTTAATATTGTTGATGACATTCCGGTAGCCACCGATGGACGAGAACTTTGCCTATTGGTCCGCCTCGTTCAACGAGCAGGAAAATGGTTCTCTTTGTCCCTCGCCCTTGGTATCGATGTTGTTGTAGACATAACTGATAGACTAACCTCTGACATGCCTTGCTATTGTGACTGTGCGAGATGTCACCGCTCCTATTTTTAACCCACGTGGTGGGCCCATAACCCATAGTTCCACGGGATTGAAACCTGACTCTCCTGTACACCCCGGTTTCCAAAGTTGTTCCTCGCTCTTGACTTCTTATGTAACTCACGGTCCACCTGCCAAGTGATCTATTCGGGTATCAGATGCAATACTTATTCTTGTTGCTCTGAACCCCTTTCACCTTCTGATTAGGAATCAAACGCTTGCCTATCCGTTTGAAATTTCTCATGGTAGCTTCTTAATTGCTCTCGACATCTTCTTAAGTTTAAATTCGAGAGATACTTATGCTTCTTCCCCTGAGTTAATCATCTAATGCTGGATCTTGTTAGAATTCGTCCTTATAGGGTTTTCCCTTCTCACCTTTTCGTAAGTACGGTGAAGATCCCGAAGAAAGGATGACAACTTGATCATGGTGACTTGAAGCAGAGAAATGAAGACATCAACGAAAGGGATCAACCTCATCGAAAGGGTAACCAAGACCGAGAAGACTCGTTAGCTTTTTCGCTACAAGCACCTTCCCCCCTTACTCCACCGCTTAAATCTCGGGACGAGATTTCTTGTAGTAGAGGAGATTTGTGACGCCCGGATAATTAGGCTACAGTAATCCTGCGTTAACGATGCTACGTCACCTCAGCTACTATTGTTAAACTCACGTCGGTTAGAAACCCAGTTCAAACTTCAAATATAAAATCAAGGCAAACATCAAAACTTTTCAAACAATAAAACTAAAATGTTCGGGTTGTGCAAAATATTGCATAGCTAATTATGGTGGAGAAACCAACATTCTTTAAAAGTGTTTGAATGTTCTAAAATAAATATAACAGTAGCAAAAGAATTTAATTGAATGCCTTTTATAATTAATAAAATGTTAAACTATTTTAATTGGAGGTTTAAACCTTTTGTAGTAGAGGTATAATTAGTGACACAAATTTAGGTACAACTTTTGCATTTTATAAAACTAAATAAGATAAAATAGTAAGAGGAAAAGTAAACGAAGAGAAAAGACAAAACAAAATTAAAATAAAAGGGGAAGCGACCCCCCCCCCCTCTCTGCCGGGTCCTTCACTGGGCAGGCCCAGCCGGACCAGCAGACGAGGCCGGCCCAGCCGGCGCCTACATCACCCCTGGGGTGACCGAACCCTAGCGGTCCCTCCCCATCGCCCCACTCCCCAATCCTCTCGCCCTCACTTCCCCCCACAATCCACCTCTCCTCTTCCCCCCGATCCCCCTAGATCTGGATCGGAAGCACCCAATGCCGATGCCCCTGACCCCAGCACGCCGACGCCTCTCGTCGTCTCCGGCGCCGCCCTGTCATCCCCGCCTCGACCCCGCCTCGACCGCCCCTCGCCAGATCGCCCCGACGTCACCGTCATCCCGCCACCTCGCCCGAATTCGCCCCGTCGCCCTGGACCTCGCCGGCCTGCCACGTCCCCGACCCCCTCCTCGACCCCCGTTGCCCCGTCCGCTGCTATCCACGGTGAGGCCCTCGGCCTCTTCTTCAGCTCTCCACCACTCGCCGTGCTCCTGACCGACCATCGCCCCAAGGCCTCGCCACCGCGCTGCCGCGCCCACCGGCGTCGTCCGGCTACAGCGCTCTGAACCGATCGCCGGCAGCGCGCCAGCTGCCGCTTGCCACCTCGCCACCGGGCCGCACCAGCATCGGCCTTTCTTTGCCACATAGCTAAGCTTCCATGAGGCCACGACCTCGCCTCGTGCACCCCCGGCTCCGCCTCCTACCATCGTCACTGGCCGTCGCCGACGTCGGCCGCCCGCACATCGGCGCCCCGCCGCCCCCCCTGCATTATGGCGACGCCCGCGCCATGTGCCCGTTCGCCCGCAACGCCCACCCGCCATGGCCCCTGTGCCTATGACACGAGGGGCCCACGCCTTGGAACAGTTAAAAAAACAATAATAAATAAATAAATAAATTTAGTAATTAATTTATTTAATTAATGTTGCTTAATTAACCAATTAACTACCTAATTAGCCTAACTAATCTGGAGAGTTAACTAGACAGTCAATGACAGGGGGCCCCCTCTGTTGACCAGTCAAAGTTTGACAGGTCAACTAGGTCCCCCTGGTCCCACATGTCAGCTAGTGTATAATTTTTGTGTACACTATGCTGGGTACATCTAGCAATTTAACATTAATTTCGAATTAAAGTAAATTAGAAAATGAATTAAGACTTTGGAAATTCATATAAAATAATCCGTAACTCGGATGAAAATACTTTGTACGTGAAAGTTGCTCAGAACGACGAGATGAATCTGGATACGGAGCCCGTTCGTCCGCCACGCATCCCTAACCTATCAAACCTGCAACTTTTCACCTCCGGTTCATCTGTCCGAAAACACGAAACACCGGGAATACTTTCCCGGCTGTTTCCCCCTTCCGCCGGTATCACCTATCCCTGCGTTAGGTCACCCCTAGCACAACGTATTGCCGCGTCTTGCTTTGTGTTACATTTGATTGCTCTGTTATTTATTGTGTTCCCCCTCCGTTACTTCTTGTAGCGACCATACCTCAAACAGTCTGATCTCTGTGCTCAGTGTCATCCCTGGATCAGTAATGCTGACACCACACAGTACTCCAAGGATTTATAACAGAGTAGTAATCACAACTTATTACAATCGAATGTCTCAAGAGAGAACTTATTAAAATAAATATGGCTTAAGGCCATCTAATACGATAACAACGGAAGGCTTGGAAGAATAAGCGAGTCCATCAACTCCAAGGGCATCACTGAGTATAGAACCACGACCTATGCACTTTACTCGTCGTTCGAAAAGTCGCAACATGAAAGCGTTGCAGCCAAAACGGTCAACACATGGAATATCTTGGCAATGTAACACATAGAGAGATAATGGAATGATAAGCCTATACTACATGCATATATGGCTGGTGGAAAGCTCTATGGTTACAGTTTTTGCATAAAGCCAATTTTTCCCTACTGCAAAGGAATAAATTTATTTAACTATCATGGTGGTTACGAAACATTCAGAATGGTTGACAGCATCCTCAATCCCAATAAAACGTACTCATTAACAAACCCAACAATATTAATTAGAAGTAACATGATGAGATTCACATGATATCCAGGTACTAGATACTCAAGATGTCCATAACCGGGGACACGGCTAACCATGATTAGTTTATACACTCTGCAGAGGTTTGCGCACTTTTCCCCACAAGACTCGATCGCCTCCGTTTGGTTTCTCGCACTACCTGGTGTCTGAGAGACGGATGACAGAGACATAGTCTTTCAGAAGCGCTAGCACCTTACATGTGGTTAGACCGTACCAACCTACATCCCCTACATCAGCTAGCCTACCCGTAAGAGTTCGCACAACTTAGTCTACTACGCCAGAGCCCATAATGGCTTGTGGCTGCACACGGAAGTTTCTAGTTTGAATAATCTCATGATCCCATTGAGCCTGGGCGGCGGTCCAAAGAAATACAGGCAAGTCCTGATAGAAACCAGGTGCCTCAATCCACCCAGATGTGTGTTTAAGTTGCCACCTTAAATAAACCATTAAATAGCAATCTCACATCTGTCATGGATACACTAACCCAATCCACGTCTACTAGCATAGCATGGCATAATAAGAAAACTTAGAAGTAACTCCCTAGGGCTTGATAATAAAACAGATAATAGGTACTACCTCATCTACTTCCCAAACCCACAATTTAATTAGATCCTAACAATGAAAGTGTTTGAGGATAGATCTAATGAATAAAAACTGGGTATGATCAAAGTGTTACTTGCCTTGCTAATGATCCGCGAAACCTAGAGACTCGAAGTAACAGGCGGCGCACTCCGGGTATTCTACCGCAGACAAACAAACAAGAATACAATAAGTACTCATCTAATGCACAGGTAAACTTGAATAGATCTAACCAGATAGTTCAACTTAAGAACTCCGGTTTGCAAAAAGAATCAAATCAAACAAAGCAACGAAAGTCAAACGGCGGAAGAAAACAGCTTCATTTTACAAATCTAGATCTAGGTCAAATTTTATAGATGCAAAAACTTGTTTAAGTAGATTATTCGGAAAGAGGGTTTCGAGATGAAACTCCAACCGCTTGAATCGCCTGATTCCGATAAACGAGCGAAAAGTTATACTAAAACGAAAATCAGATCTGGAATCACGATCAGAAAAATTCGCGGATTAAATCCGAGAAAAAGAAAAACGACGAACGGTTCGTTTAAACGAACTAACGAACGAACGTTCGTTAATTAGCCTAAACCGAGAAAAAAAATGAAACTAATAAAATAATAAAAAAAAGAAAATAATAATAATAATAATAAACCGAATAAACCAAAATAAAACCGAAGAAAAACCGCTCGGTTTTAAAAAAAAACCGGCACGGAAAACGAGGCGGCGGAGAACCTCGGGCGGCGGGTGGCGGCGGCGGCGGCGGTGCTAGGGTTAGGTCGGGGCGGGCCGGGGTGCTCGGGCGGCCGCGCTTATAAAGGCGCCCCCGAGCGGAGTCCCGCTCGGGTACGGCCCGGTAAGGCGGTGCGCGTTTTTTAAAATAATAACGCGCAGAAAAAAATTTACTAAACAGACTCCAGAAATCCCGAAATAAAATTTCCCCAGCTTCTAAAATCAAGCTGGATTTAATGAACATTTATTTGGGGCCTAAATACAATTTTGAAAAACACGCATTTTTCCTAAATTCAAATAAAAATGCGAAAAACTCCAAAATAAAATCTTATTTGATTTTATTATTAAATCTTCATTATTTCTTTATTTTGGGAAAGTCATTTTATTCGCTCTCGCATATTTTTGTAATAGAAATAATTGAAGATAAAATAATTAAAATCAAATGATCCTATTTTCAAAATTTGAGAAAACTCAAATATGAAAATAACGAAAATCCCCAACTCAAATAATGAAAATAACTCCAAAATAATTGAAGATAAAATGATTGAGTTGTGCAGAATTTCTAGGATCGAGCAAAAATGCAATGAAAAATATGATATGCAATGATGCTCTATGTATAACATTCCAAATTGAAAATTTGGGATGTTACAAACCTAACCCCTTAAGATGAATCTCACCCTCGAGATTCGGGTTGGCTAGAAAATAGGTGAGGGTGGTCTTTAAGCAAATCTTCCTCTCGCTCCCAGGTGGCTTCATCCTCTGTGTGGTGGCTCCACTGAACTTTGCAAAACTTAATGACCTTGCTGCGGGTGACTCTGCTGGCATACTCCAAAATCTTAACCGGTTTCTCCTTGTAGGTAAAATCATCATTCAACTGAATCGCTTCCAATGGCACGGTATCTCTCAGTGGTATATCAGCCATCTCTGCGTGACACTTCTTCAACTGAGAAACATGGAACACATCATGAACTCCTGACAATCCTTCGGGTAATTCCAACCTGCACGCAACTTCTCCCATGCGATCCAAAACACGATAAGGTCCTACAAATCGAGGTGCTAACTTTCCCTTAACTCCAAAACACTTAACTCCTCGAATTGGCAGGATTGCCATAACCGGGCACCATCCTTGGATCGACGATGTCGCTAGCAGGCACCTTGAGCGGGGGGCACGATTGCTTCGCTTGTTCGCTGAGCTGGGCAATTTGTTTCCCAGCTCGTCGTTCTTTCATTCTTTGATCACTTTTAGTACTTCCCGACCTCTCCGCTTCGGCAAATGCCTTTCCAATAATGCGCTCATAGTTGCCTTTCGGCGGAGACTTGGGTGGTTTTGTCAGGGCAGCCAGAGTGCGCTTCGCTTTCACCGGATCTACCTTCTCCTCCAGAGGTGGATGTCTCTTTGCTTTCAACCCTTCAAACCAGTCATGTACTTCGGTCTGCGCGATCTTCGCATTTTCCTCGTCGGTCGTCTCGTACGATAAATTTTCTGGATTCTTCAGAGAAGGACCGAATATGTATCTCCTCTCGCCTTTGGCTGTACTGCTAGATGCCGGCAGAGCAGATGGAGCGGATGTCTTCTTTCCTTGCTTACGAGGCGGAGGAGAAGGACTACGACGAGCCGGAGCAGCCGGAGCGGCGGCGGGTCTCTTCCGCCCTTGCTGACGAGGCGGAGAAGGAGGAGGCTGGCTGCTCGGGCGCGCCGGTGCAGGCGGAGAAGGAGGCGGAGTGCCGCCACGCGCAAAAGAAGGAGCCGGCCGAGTGCCCGATCGTCACTCACGGAGGAGGAGGCGGTGGAGGAGGCGGAGTGCCCCGACTCGCGGAGGAGGAGGAGGAGGCGAGGCGCCCGCCGGAAGGTTGATGAGATCCTTCCGCCATAGGCATGGAGTCTTCAGAGCAGAACCCAGCCGATACACCCCTTCACCGGTAGGGTGGTCAAGCCGGAGGTCCTGAAATCCCTCCGTTATTTCATCCACCATCACCTTTGCATATCCTTCTGGAATGGGCCGGCAGTGAAAAGTTGAGTCGGATTTAGTAGTATAAATAGAGCCAACGGCCGCCTTGACCTTCAAATTGCTCCATTCCGCCATAAGGTGGCAATTTTGAGACTCCGTGGTAGCATCCACGGGATAGCTGGCAGGAGCCGTCAAGGCATGCTCCGGCTGAAGCAGCTCGGTGGAAGCCACGCTGCTTCTCCGCCGAGATGGCGGGTAGCCGGGGAAGCTTGGCAGGTCGTTGCTGCGATCTGCCGCTTCTCGTTCCTCTAGCCCCATTACCCTTTCGTGCAGCTCCTGCATTTGGCTCTGCTCGATTTCTTCCTCCTCTCATGGGTTTTGTAACCCCTGCGTCAAAATCCAGCCTTCCACGAAAGGGAGCTGGCGTGCCTCGTGTCCGTCAAGGGTGCTCAGGATTCGAGGGCCATTGTGAGCTCGTCCTTCTCCTGTCTGGAGCGAACTTCCCTTGTTGCGCTGCTTGATATATTGCTTTAGCCTCTTGACTAGTATGTCCAATTGCTTGTCCGTCCTAATGCACTTCCACGATCAGGTCCAAGGTTCTGCCAGCCCGAAGAACCAAGTCCGCAATGGTGCAGCCAGTTCATTGTCTCGGTTTGATCCCTTTATCAAGCAGATCATTCTCAGCCTTGGCCCACTTAGGCGGGCTATGAGGTAGCCACCGAACCCGTGCGATGGTGAAGCTTCTTCTTCGCAACATTTTGCTTGTTTGTCGCCGACATCTTTTTACTCTTTTCCGATGTCCTGTGGGCCACAAATGCGGGCGATCATCTCGATCTTCTCATATTTGCCCTTGAATTCTGGTGTCTCTTTTTATCGACAAACTTATTCAGTTCTTTCTTCCAATGCGAATAGCTCTGCCATCTTCTTAAGAGCAAAAGACTTGATTAATGGCTCTATAACTGTCTTCTCCGGATCATCCTCTGGCGGTAGGGTGAAATTTGACTTCACTTAGTCCAAAGATCATTTTCTGCAGATCATTGACATAAGACACCTCGGGCTCTTCGTTCTTAGGCTTATACCATTGCTGGATGCTGATCGGGATCTTGTCCCTAACGAGAACCCCTTGACCGAGCAACAAATGCCTTCTTTGTCCGGATGGGTTCAATCGGTTGGCTGTCGCGCGCGATTTCTATGATCTCAAACCTTTCATCTGAGCTCAACTTTTTCTTCGGGCCTCTTCTCTTTACCGAAGTTGTGCTCGATCCGGAGGGCTAGAAAAAGGAAGAAAGACAAGAGTTAATTAATATGTGTACACACAAAGGTATGAATGCATCAATTAGCTAGTTAGCACAGGCTTAACTAATATATATACCTGGCCGGACTCAGTTCGGTGATCACCGGAGCAGTCCTCACGGTCTACGTCTTCACCCTCTCCTTCTTCCACCGGCATTGGGTCATCGGAGCCATCATAAGCATAGCCAGTTGCTTCTTCACCCTCTCCATCTAGACCATCGGTGTCGTTGAGATACATCAACAAGTTGAGGGCATCACTTCCTTCTGTGATTATGTGCCTCAACAACGCTTCGGCTGCTTCGTCTCGGGGCAGGGTGTCCATAGTTTCTACAAATATTTACAACATGATAAATTATTATTCAAACATGACAGATATGGATATATTAGTGGCAAACGTAGAACTAGCTAGCTATTCACAATAAGGAATCATATTAATTAGTGGCCTCGACGCTGCTTCTCTAGGGTTTCGGGTGGCCTCGACAACGCTTCAAGGGTTAGGAGTGGCCTCGAGAATGCTTCAAGGAGGGTAATATCCCCCGCACGTGTTGAAGCTATCGGGAGGGGTATATCGACAACAACAACGAGCGACACTACATCTATGTCCCACAAGTGGCGTGGGCATCGGCGCCCGCTTCACTTGTGGGACGTGGATGTAGTGTCCCACATTGATGACCACATGTATCTCACACCGACGATACTTGCTATTTAATTAGGGTTTCCTCTACCGCTCGGCGACCCTCGACGACCCTCGTTCCCGATAAAAAAAAGAGGAAGAAGAAGAAAAAAAAGAGGAGAAGAAAGAATAGAGGAGTTCTCCTCTATTCTTTCTTCTCCTCTTTTTTTTCTTCTTCCTATTCTTTTTTTTATCAAGGGGTCGAGGATAAACTCGGTGCGACCGATTCGCTCATTTCAGTGAGACCGAAATGTTACGAAAAGAAAACAGGGAGTTTACATTGCAATCTCGGTGGGACCGATCGCTCATCTCGGTGGTACCGAAACATTACGAAGGGAAACAGAGAGATTACAATCCCATCTCGGTAAGACCGAGATCCCTATCGGTGAGACCGATTTGCCTAGGGTTTGTGGAAGTGGCTATGACATCTGAACTCGGTGGCGCCGGGTAGAAAGAATCGGTAGGGCCGAGTTTGACTTTTGGTTTAGGTCATATGTCGATATGAAAAAGTAGTTGAGGGTTTTGGAGTATATCACTAAGCACTGTAGACCAAGAAACTCATTAAGCAACACCTCATCCCTCCTTGATAGTATTGGCTTTTCCTATAGACTCAATGTGATCTTGGATCACTAAAATATAAAATGTAGAGTCTTGAGCCTTTGAGCTTGAGCCAATCCTTTTATCCTTAGCATTTTGAGGGATCCACTTTTCTCATCCATGCCATGCCATCCATTGAGCTTTTCCTGAAATATTCATCTTGGAATGATGTTGGCTCAATGAGTTATATGTTGTTAGGAATTACCAAAACCACCTAGGGATAGTTGCACTTTCAATCTCCCCCTTTTTCGTAATTGATGACAACATGTAGATCAAAGCTTCGACAAATGATAATAAGAGTGAAAAACATTGTCGCTTTGAGAAGTATGTGATAAGCAAGAGCTCCCCCTAAATTTGTGCATAGTTTAAGATTTTCTTTGGACTGCAAATGCACAAGGAGTTAGGCTCATGGGTAACTCTTCCACGTCACATACATCTTGGTGGAGCGCTCAAAATGATAATGATTAAATACATGCACTCATCACCAAGCAAACTGAATGATCATATAGAGATAAACAGGATAATGTCATCCAACAAGCATAAATGTAGCATATGATCAAATACATGATCATCCAAGTATCACACAGACCTAATGTATCTCAAACAGGCAAATAAAGTTCAACTACCAAAGCAAGAGAGAACAAAAAGCAACACTCTCTCTCGAAGCCTATGATCTATACATTTTTCTTCCCCTTTGGCAAGAAGTTACAAAAAAGTTCATAAAAAATGCATAGCACTAGATCGACTCTCAGGCTTGATCTTCAGGTGGTGGTGTAGAGATGGCTCCTTGGACGAAGACTTCAGTTGATGTAGATGGAGCTGGTGAAGTAGGTGCTGGAGCTGGTGGCACTAAAGTTGTAGCTGGTGAAGATGAAGTGGCTCGGTGTCATCCTTTGCACCTGCAGCTGATCTCTCGAGCTCTAGGCACTCGGCAAATGCCTTAGTGGTTGACTTGCCCTTCCTCTCCTACATATCACCACAAGTTGCTCAACAACAATTCGGATCTCTGTGACCTTCACATCCATGTCATAGAACTTCTACTCCATGATCCTCTCCAAGCTCTCCTGGTTTCGAGTTAAGGTGGCCAGCCCGTTCTCAATCCTCAGAGTGAATGCAATCAAGTAGCCAAGTTGATCTTGTTTGGTCTTTAGAAAGGACTGAGATGCCTTTTCCATTGTTGGCATCTTGGCAGCCTTCTCAGTCCTTGCCTTCTCCTTCTTAGCTTGTGCTTGCACTGAATATGGTTCATCTTCATCCATAACCACTTGGTTGTCCTCAAAGTCTGGATAGATAGGCATATGCTCCTTATCCAATGTGTATGTGCTGTGCCCATCTTAGAGTTAATCAGCTCCACGGATCGTGGGGCATATCCACAACTCCTCTTTTGGTCGCCAGATGTCCTCTTGATAGTCTCAACTATAAGGCTCATGACCTTGAACTTCTGTGGCACATCAAATAGGTGTAGCAAGTTTATTGCATGGCCTCTGATCATGTTGTGGTCACCTGACTTGGGAAATAGAGTATGACTGAGGATTCAGTTGATGGTTGGCAGTCCTGATAGAAGATAATGTACAGATCCAAACTTATGTGATTCTATTGCAGCATCTGGGATCTCCTTGTAGATATGTGCCATAGTGTTGTGATCCATCTTCTTCTTGGCATAGACATCCAAGTCATCTTCTTTCTCCTTAGGTGCATTGATCAGATTTGCCCATTCCTCAATAGTTGATTGGTACCTTGTACTTTCAGGCATCCATACTATCCTGCCATCTGGATAGAAGTGTGCTGTGGAGTAGAATTGCATTATGAGCTCATCATTCCACTTTGTGAGCTTCTGCCCAACAAAGTCTGCGACTCCACAGGAACTGAAGCTGTCATACACACCAGGATAGTGTTCCTCATTCTCCTTCATGTAGGTCCAGTAAACCCACCTCATGTCACACACTATAGGATTCTTGTCCAACAACACGGTCTCATAGAAATCCGCTGTTCAATAGTATGGAACCTGTAGTCAACATCAGTCCTCCTTCCGGTGGCATATGGATCTGACTCTCTCCATAGCCTCAATCCTGAGTCTCTCCTGATCTTCATGTTCTCAGCTACAGGATGAGCATCATTATGATCTGGAATTTTTGGCTTCAATTTTCTCAAGACATGTGTCTCATCATCTTCTTGCTCAGCAACAATTTCAGCCATTGGAGCCTTGTTCTTCTCAGCAGCTCGAATGTTCCTAGTACTCCTCTTAGGTACAGTCTTCGGTTTGGAGGCAGCTTTGGGTGCTTCTTTGGGCTTTGATGATGCAACCCCTGACCTAATAGCATCACCCATAAGCTTCTGAGCGTTGGGTGCTGGTGCAGCAACCTCTTCTTTTGCTTCCTCTTCCATCATGGAAGGCTTTCCAATAACTCTGGCCATGGTCTTCTTGACCCTTTCCTTCCTCTTCTTCCCTTCAGCAGCAGCCTCTTTGGGTTCAGATTCCAATGATGCTTCACTGGAGGCTCTGGCTTTAGACATGGGAATCCTTTTGGCAGGTACTTTGGTCTTCATACCAGGCTTGGTGGCAGCAGCTGTGCCATACTCCTTTTTGATCACTTTCTTCTTGGAAGTGGCCTTATCCTCAACATCCACATAGTCTTCATCCTCAGATTCTGAGATTCTCTTCTTTCTTGTCCTGGTGGCAGCTTTGGGTAAGTTTCTTGGAGTGCTCTGGCTACCCTCATCAGAGCTGCTAGAGGGACTAGTGCCCTCACTCATTTGAATCTGTTTCTCTAATTTGTTCTGGCTATCACTCTGATCAGACATATTGCAAACACTGACTACAGATCCTATGAATAGATATATATGATATAGAGTGGATGAGCGTCACAAAATACAGAGATTTTTGCAAAAGAATGAGTCAAAAACTTAGTTTTAGTTTTCCACAGAAAGCATTTCGGATCAACCGATTTGCAAACTTGGTGATACCGAAGCACCTTTTGGAACCTAAACTAGTGAACTCGTTCAGACCGAGTCACAGTTCAGTGGCACCAAGACCGCTAGGGTTTCACAAAGTCCTGAACTCGGTCACACCGATTTGCAAGTCTCGGTCAGACCGAGAATCACTTGTGCAATGGCCTTAGCCGAATCGGTGGAACCGAGTTCTGCAACTCGGTGGGTCCGAGATGGTTTCGGCGGAAACCTAACCCTAAATTTTCAATTCACTTCTAAACTATGGATTGTTTTGACTGGATAGAATAGTTTCAATCATGGAAAGAATCATGATGAACACAATGAGCTAGGAATCGGAAGGGGATAGCACTGTGATCGAGTCCATACACTACAAAAAAAGACACATCCGTGACATTTTGGACCGAACGAATTTTTTTCCTGTCATACATATGACACTTCTATGACGATAATTGTGACAAAATTAATCCGGTATCATCATAGATGTGGTGGGCTCCTACTTCTATGACAAAAAATCATGATAGAACATGTGCTTTTCGTCCTGGCCGGGCCGGAGACGCAGCTGCATGACATTCTTTGGGCCGTCCATGACGGAAAAACCATGGTAGAAGCGAGGGGGAGGAAAATTTTGGGAGTTGCGGTTACGGTGGGAGGCGGGGGCGGCGATGCGCGTTTCTCGTGCAGGTACACGCTGCGTGTGTGCGCGGCGTTGGCTCTAATCGAACCCGAAGCGAGGCGTTGGGCTCTAATCGAACCCGGCGATTACAACTGCAGTTACGCGTTCATGAACCCGACGGATCGATCGATGGCTGTTAATGAACCCGATGAAGCGATTCGCTTCGCTATTGCTGCTAATCAAGCCGATCGATTGGATGAACAGTTTGTGTTGCGGGGGGTTGGATGAGCGATGGCGGTGGAGTTGCCTCTTGATGAACGGGACCCGTGGTGTGGAGGGCTGGATGAGCAGTGAGCGGTGGAGGGTGGCCGTGGAGGGGAGGTTGAACAGGACCCCGTGGTGTGGTGGGCTGGATGAACAGTAGATGGTGGAGGGATGCCCGTGGAGGGGTGATTGAACAGTAGCCTGTGGAGTAGCGCGCGGTGGAGGCTGGATGAACAGGAGCGCGTGGAGGCTGGAGGAGGTCGACGGTAGCCCGTGGAGGCTGGAGGAGGTCGACGGTGGAGATGAACAGTATCCCGTGGAGTCCCGTTTTGCGGTACGCCACACCAATCCCGATGAACAGGACCCCCGTTTCGACCATAGCGTTCCAAAAGAAGTCTGTTTCGTCCGTTTTGCGGTACGCCACACCCCTCCCGATCAACAGGATCCCCGTTTTGACCGTATGAGGTCCGTTTCCTCCGTTTTGCGGTACGCCACACCCCTCCCGATCAACAGGACCCCGTTTCGACCGTAGGAGGTCCGTTTCCTCCGTTTTGCGGTACGCCACACCCCTCCCGATCAATAGGACCCCCGTTTCGACCATAGTAGGTCCGTTTCCTTGTTGTGCGGTACGCCAGGCCCCTCCAAATGAACATGATCCCGTTTGAACGTGGCCGGTCGAACACAAGGCCGTTTCCTCTGTTGTGCGGTACGCCAGGCCTTGTTTCCATCGCCTATTCCGTCCAAGCCCTCCCGATGAACACGACCACGCATTCCGTTCCAACCCAGCTGGTTGGCTCCCCAGGAACACGACGATGACGCTGTTTCTCCGTTCCAACCCAGCCATGTACGTATGCGCGAGTAGGCGTTCGAGACCCTGCCCGTATGTACGTACGTGGCCGTATTTTCTTTCTTGCACCCTCGCCGCTGTACGTACGTGTACATGCTACGTGCGTGCATCTACTACGACACGTGCGCGCCTCTACATCGACCAGTATGTACGTACACGTTCCCGACCAGAATGACAACGCCACGACGCTCGACCAGGTGGGTCCCGATCGTGCACTTCCTTGTGTGCAAAGATGTAGCTGGTGG
>JAHIAM010005240.1:0-56077 GCA_021605205.1 Aegilops longissima
TGCTGAGACAACTATAAATGAAAAAGGTTTAGAAGCGGACTGTCTACCACATCTGTAGGGGCACAAGATCGTGGTGAGGAGTAACAAGCTAAGCGTTCGAGAGTCCACGTGGAACTACTACTTGGTGACATCTCTCTGCAAAAACATAAAATAGGCAAGCGTGAGTACAATTGTACTCAACAAGACTTACATCGAGAACTAACTACATATGCATCATTATCAAAAGGGGGTGGTGGAGTTTGGTGCGGCAAGCGAGCTTTGACAAATTGGCTATCTGAACTACATTTGCCAAGTAACTCTTTTGAGGTGGGCACTACAAGGTCCACATATTCACCATATCAATAAGCGACTATGGATCCGCTCCGAGTTCCTCGAGGCGCCATCCATAGCACTCACGCTTATCTTGCGAGTTTTAGAGTATCCACTTTCACTTGTCTATGGTGATATAGGCAACGGAAGTCCTTTTTCAGCGGACACGGCTATTCAAATAGATCATATTAACCTGCGGGGTGTACTTCTTCACACGCTCTAGCCACTTATGCCACATTACGTCATGTACCTCGGCAACCTTCAAGCGGAGTCGAAGTGGTGAGATTGACCCATGACTGACTAACCATACAAGTCTCGTCGTCGGGATTATCGCCTATTAAGGGTTCCATCCGCAAGGAGAATCGGCTGGGGTGTCGCTCACGGCCCCCAAGCGATGTGAGCAGGGTTCGAGACACCAAGCAGGCGCCAGGTACACCGTGCCGCAGTGTATCTACATAACATAGCCACACCCCTAGGGTCAGCGCTCTGCATGGCCCCCAACACATATCCTACAAACACGGAAACTAGTTGCAACTCACTGACGGCGGATCGAGGTGATTAATAAGTCGAGAGGTGCTTAAGCATTCCAATGCATGGTAGTAGCTGTTCATGGATCACAAACACAGAACTCAGTTCACGAGGGCGGTTTCAATGAGACAACCACCATGTACTCCTACATGGCCTCTCACTTCACCTTTACCGTCGTGTTCACAAACTTAGCTCACATAAAGTAGGACATGTTCACACAACTCCGACTCATCCCGATGAATCAGGACCTGACTCAACTCTAAGCGGTAGCAGGCATGACAAACAAGCATGAATGAGTAAGGCTGTGAGAGCTCAAACAACTCCTACTCATGCTAGTGGGTTTCATCTATTCTTTGTGGAATGACGGGTCGTCACGCGAGGATAAAGGGTTCAGCTACCGCGGCAAAATGTGAGATGAATCGTTGTTGTCCTAATGCGATAAAATAGAGCAGGAGGCGAGAAGAGTGGGTTATATCGGAATGAACAAGGGGATTTGCTTGCAGCACCGAAGATAATATAGTTCTTCGCCGGTGTCATCGAATTCATCGTCAAAACCACGTCTATCGAGAGGGAACAACCACCGACAAACAAGAAGAAACACAATCAATGCAATGCACAAACAAATGAATGAAATGTCATGTTAAGGTACTGAATTCACCTAATGCAATATCTAGCCAAGTTAATTGAAGTGAAACTCAAACAAGAACAAATTCCAACTCAAATGTTATTTCATAAATTGCCCTAATCATCATTTGTCCTATTCAGTGAGTTTAACTTGTTCAAACATGCATGATCATGGCATAAACAGATTCTTCATATTTTTAGATCATTTTTCATATATAATTTATTTGGTTTGGGAACTACGGTTGAATTTCTATGAATTTTAGAAGTTTAGGGTATTTTCTGAAATTTCTGAATTAAATTAAATCTAGAAAAACCTATTCTTTGCATCGGCATTGCGTCATCTTGACCTCAGTGGTCAGCAGACCAGGTCCGAGTCAAACTGGCCGTGGGCCCTGCATGTCGATGACTAACTAAACTAACCTAGTTTTAATTAGCACTAACCTAGAGTTAAGCTAATTTAGTTTAAACCTAAACTAGATTGAATTGGCAGGCGAGACCCACTTGTCATGAACCGGGGAAGTCCACCTGGTCACTGGGAGGCTAACTTCGCGGACTTGGTCCACGGCATCGTCGCCGGCGACACTAGAGGCAGGCGGAGGTGCTGGGAATCGCAGCTCACCTTGACCAAGCAGTAGCAGAGAGGCTCTCGAGGCGCCGAGGCTCATGCGCATCCCTTCTTGACCGCGACACAGCTGGGGAGTCACTGACATCGGCAATGGCAGATGGCAAGTCGCTGGCGGCGAACTCACTGAGTTGGCGGCGGGAGCCCACGGATGGGCCAGGGGAGGCTGAAGAGGCTCACGAGCTCCCGAAGATACTAGGAGCATGATGCAGCGCTCGGTTTTGAGCCTCGGCGAGCTGCAGGTGGCGGCGACATCGCCGTGCGGACCACGATTCAATGAGAGATGGAGCAGGCTAAATCTGAAGAGGCGGGAAGAGGGGAATCGAAGCGGGCGCTCACGAGGGAGGGACAGAGGTAGCTCAATGGGCTCGGGGGCGACCTTGGCCCCATGAATCGACGGTGAGGCTCGGGTGCGAGGGTTGAAGATAACCGCGATAAGCGACGTTTGGGGCGTCCGGTGCCAGCGTGGCTTCGGCTGGAGAAGGGCGAGAGCGGCGGCGGAGCTTTTAGACGGTCGGTGGGTGAGGAAGCCACGGTGAGTCACGCAGTGGCGGCGAGCAATGCGGCAACCCGCTTCTGCCGGGAGAAGGCCGAGAGAAGCGAGGGAGAGAGTGGAAGCGGTTGAGGGTCGGAAGTCTGCGTGAGCGAGCATGACCGTCGAAGAAGTCGGCTGAGCAGGGTGGAGGTGGCGTAAGCGTGCGCCGTGCCCGGCTTCTCCTACTGCCTCTTGGCAAGAGGTAGAAACGAGAGCTGCCCACAGTGGGGCTGGGCATGAGTGTGCTGCCGGTGGGCTACTCGCAGTGCCGAGCCGGAGTAAGCCGGTGGTCTCCTCTCTACGCTCCATTTTCTACTTTTGTTACATTTTCTATTTTTTGATATGTTTTGAATTAGTAAAAATACTAACTCATTTAATAAAATCCTGACAAAATTTGTAGGCACTATTTGAATTATTTCCAATAGCCCCAAGTACTTTCAGGATTATTTGGACATTAAAGAAATATTATAAAATTTAAATGTCCAAATTCAAATACTATGAATTTATTCAAAAATCGAGAATAGCCTCAAAATATGAAACCATTTTTGGCAGAGGTTTAGCAGGACCAAGATGGTGAACATTTATGAAGGGCATTTTGGGTTCATTGAGAATATTTTATTTGAACCTAGTTGAATTCATTTGGTGCTAGGGTTTCAACATCCCCATTTCAAATTTCTTAGGAATTTGACATGATGACATGAATGCCCTAATGCAACTAATAACAAACAAATTCTAGGGCTGTGACAACTCACCCCCACTAAACAAGAATCTCGTCCCGAGATTCAAGACGTGAGGTAAGAAGACAGAGGGGGTACAAGCTAACACGATCTTCACGATCCGGTTGCACTTCATAGGAGCGTTGACACGATCACCATTTTTGTCTCGGCGTCTTGTCTTGAGAACTACATCCAACATGACAACGAGAAGAAAAGGGGAATTAAGAGGAATCGATCTTCTTGAGGTTCAAACAATTTAGGATCATCTTAATGATCCAAGATCAACTCATGGAATGACATAAAACATTTACGGAGGCGGAGAGGTAAGACATGCATCGATAAGAATGGGAGGAAACAATTTTAGAGTGTTTCAAAATAGCGAGGGAAGTTGCCATGATTCCAAAGCGGGGCACCTTAGGGAGGTGGCGCAAAGAGCTATTCCTTAAGTGGCAAAAAAATTACTTTTGATTAGAGATCATTGAAACTCTTCATACCAGCCTAAAGGCAATCACAATCGATTGGTTGAGAGAGTTCGAATAAAAGACATACTCATACTAGAATGGATGATGTGGACTACCTTGTTGAAGACAAGCATAATGGATGATTTCTGCTTACCATCGGAAATGGATGGGACCCATGGTAAGTCCACTTTTGAGGATGATCCTAGACATCAATTACTGAGAGGGGTAGCCCATGGAGATTGGCACAATGGGGTGCAAGCTGGGAACAAAATGCAAATGCTGGGAATGTTCCAACCATCATATCTGCCTGAGATTCAGATCCGATTGGTGATAGGATACTTCAGACTCAGCATGTCCGAAAAGAAAGGTCGCAACACAAATCGACGAGATAACGTTGTGAGATTCTCGGGATATGAACTACGATAGCAAGCTCCAAAGCATGAGATGGTTCCGCTACAAACATGTGAACAAACTGTCCTAGACAAGCATGACCACATGGTAGTATTATGATAAAACACTACCGAGTTCAGGTGGGGAACCATCATCGAGGATATCGAAGTCCTTGTATAAGCCGCGGTCTTAAGAAGGAACTTCTTCTCCTTGAACAAATCAATCGGTGGCTTGGTGTGCTAGGAAACACATATGGAGTGGAGGCGGCCAACCTATCAAACCATAGGGCACCCATGCGTGCATGACTAACTTGGGGCGATTCGGAGGAAACAAAACAAACCTTTCTCAAATTCATGGCGGCAACTTACACCTAAAGCACATGAATTAGAAATCACTTCTTCCATCAAGCATAGACTTCATGAGCGGAACGAAGGCATTGCTTACAAAGTTTTCAACACTAGGTTGATGTTCAACATGAATCATGGGAGACAAAATCTTTGCGATGGGCTCACAGACAACTCATGGGAATTTCCATATCAACGGACTTCCACCATCATGTGAACACGGTGATAGCATTGGTGAGACCAAAGGATGTAATGGTGTATGCTGGGGAATCAACCACGAGTAAGACAACATTATGAATATCATTGTTACGACTTGACAACGATAGCCCATACTCAAGTCAAAATTTTGGTAAGAACAACAGATCCAACAAGCTGAGTAGCGAGGACCGATCAATGGAGATATCATCTTTCTTCCACACACTACACAAGAATATCCCTTCGAGCGAACTAAGTTAGTCAAGCTTTTATCTTCCAACTCTCCAAGTTGTTGTCTAAGCTTAACCAACTAGCAGGGATATCCAACACAGATTCTTGGAGAAAGGGTGGTTTAGAGAAAACCAACTTGATCACGAGCTCAACATAACAGTCGAGAAACAACCGGTAACACTTCCAAGAAGATATTTGGAAAGTCACGAACCACGGTATGTTACTAAGCTCGAGAACAACCTTGCTTTTGAGGCAAGATGATATGATCAAATGAGTGAGGACTTGACAAGATCCTAACTCATCAATCGAAATGTGCACCAGAAATAAGGACTAGGTACACGATCAATCTTAGGATAATGATTTAATAATCAACACGCATAAGAATGAGGATATTGTCCATTAGCTGCCAAACAACGAGGTTGCTTTCGGAGTATTGATTTCACATCACAATTCACTTATCGGCATTCGGTTGCGACAACACGGAACGAGGAATGAATAATGATGGCGGGGAAGTATCAACGCATCAAGAATTCCGAAGAGGTTGTGAAATTCCATGACATTCTTGACATAAGATGGCAATACTTCAAGGTAGAACAGAATCAAAAGCTGGATTGGCATTTGATCTGCGGAATACAACTACTTTGACCCAATCCTAGAAATGGACAAAGTCTTTGGACTTTGTTTCTCCTAGTCATTCGAAATAGAATGGCTTGCGGACCACAAGAAAAATGGGCATCGATGAGGGCGAAACACGACTACTCGACTATCAATTGATAGAGCGGGGACGGAATACAACTAAGGAGGGACAACTCGAGGAACATATAACTTTTCGAGTTGTGGAGGCATGGATTAGTATATCGAACAAAGCTCAACATTTCTCCGGATAACCCATGCAGAGAGAAGGTAGGATAGCGAGAGTCACAATATGAATGGAGTACTCCTCAAAGAGCACTCTGGTTGTGATCTTTTGGTTCAAAGAACTTACTGCCATAACTAGTTCATAGTATTTGGAAGAAGGAAATACCACGGACCTCAGGACTATCGCCAAAGGTTACTAATAGCCTAAGGAATAGCAATTACTAACAACATGAAGTAGGATGAATCTACGGGTTCAAGAACCCGGGAATAGAATGCCTACTAACTAATAACATCAGGATGCCTTCAAGAATATGGCCGGAATCATCACCTTGGGGATACAAAAGCATTGCTAAATTGCTAGGTGACTTCCTAAAACACCTAGGGTCATAATAATAGCTCCAACATATATGTCAAGGCAATAAATTACCTCAACATACTAATTAATGTGTGGCGGCCCGGATGAACATTAGAAAAGGAGAGAAGGATTTGCAAATGCATCGGACTATTTAGAGACACAGGATGACTCGGACAGCATAACTTGACTGTAAATGCTCAAAATGATTTGATACATCCTGCAAAATTGTGGAATAAACATTCAACATCACAATATCAAGGTTAAAGAGATCAGCTTGTTATCATACGAGAAATAGTAGGAACTGGCGGGGATTAAAACCAACAATCTTAAAAGTCTATGGATTAGTAACACGTCATCCTAATAGAAAGATGAAAGCCTAGTTCTTAAACCCGTAGAAGAGAAGAGGATGACTTCGGATCGGGAAGGGCATGAGGTATAAGGAGTAAAAGAGCCTTATGTTCCCTCCACAATCAATTCCCTTACATAACTAAAGCATTTCTAGACACAACCCGACCAGTTTGGCTTGGTAATCCTCTGACGATCGGGGCTCGATACCAATCTTGTCGGACCCGATTCCCGTCACATCGACCTGGCGGTAACACCTCATATCACTTTGCGACCTCCGCACGGTATTCCCACAATTGTCGCCTTACCATGGCCGGGACCGTTTAGCCTTTTGGCTCCACGTATATGATAGTGTCGCTAGCATCCATATAATGAAGAACCGGGCCGACATGGCTAATTCGTGAACCCAGCGGCACTAACCCATGGGGACGACGGGCATACATGAATCACATCGAGCATGTCGGTCATCAGCGTGTGAATCCGGCTGTACTTTGGGCTAACGAGACTCCGGTATCCCGAGGTATGCAGCAGCTAAGGCGGGACTCGGATGTCACAGCGTGACATTTCCCGAAGGAAAGACATAGGAGCAAGTGAAACACATGCCCGGCGAGTCAAGTGTCCAGCGATAGTCTTGGGCTAGCAGGACTCCGGTGAACCGGGTGTAGCGGACTACTATCGCTCGGAAGCAAGACTACATTTCCCCATATGAGAGGCTGCCAAGGATAAACAACTAGATTGTCGGATCCCACACATACCAAGCATTTCAAACATACACACAATATGCTCAATATGTAAATACAACATAGCATCACAACATAACTCTCGACTCAAATATTTATTCATTAGGCTCCGAGGGCGAGATATTACAAGCAGGGGTCTCATGACCCAACACTCGAACATACAAGTCAAAGCACAAGCGGAAGCTTAACATGTCGATGGACAACTATAAATGAAAAAGGATGAGAAGCGGACTATCTACCACATCTGCCGAGGCACAAGATCGTAGCTGAGGTAACAAGCTAAGCGTCGAAGTCCACAGTGGAACTACTAAGCGAGGCCAGCGTCTCTCTGCAAAAACATAAAATAAGCAAGCGTGAGTACAATTGTACTCAGCAAGACTTATCGAGAACTAACTACATATGCATCATTATCAAAAAGGGGGTGGTGGAGTTTGAGCGCAGCAAGCCAGCTTTGACTCGGTGGCTATCACGAACTACTGATTGCAAGTAACTCTTTTGAGGTGGCGCTGCAGTCCACATATTCACCATATCAATACACCACTATGGATCCGCTCCGTCTTCCCTCACGAGCGCCATCCATAGCACTCACGCTTATCTTGCGAGTTTTAGAGTATCCACTTTCACTTGTCTATGAACTGTATAGGCAACCGGGAAGTCCTTTTCAGCGGACACGGCTATTGAATAGATCATATTAACCCTGCTGGCGTGTACTTCTTCACACGCTCTAGCCACTTATCGCCTACATACCGTCATGTACCTCGGCAACCTTCAGCGGAAGGCGGAAGGTAAACCTACGACGACTAACCATACAAGTCTCGTCCAGTTTATCGCCTATTCGGGTTCCATCCGCAGGAGATCCGGCGGTGTCGCTCAGCCCCAAGCGATGTGAGCGGGGTTCGAGACACCAAGCAGGCGCCCGGTACATCGTGCCATGGTGTATCTACATAACATAGCCCACCCCTAGGGTCAGCGCTTCATACGGCCCCAACACATATCCTACAAACACGAAACTAGTTGCAACTCACTGGGCGGAGATCGAGTTGATTAATAAGTCGAGAAGGTCATTAAGCATTCAATGCGTGGTAGTAGCTGTTCATGGATCACAAACACAGAACTCAGTTCACGGGCGGTTTCAATGAGACAACCCACCATGTACTCCTACATGGCCTCTCACGCTTACCTTTACCAAATCGTGTTCACAAACTTAGCTCACACAAAGTAGGACATGTTCACACAACTCCGACTCATCCCGATGAATCAGACCGACTCAACTCTAAGCAGTAGCGGGCATGACAAACAAGCATGAATGAGTAGGCTGGCAGGGCTCAAACAACTCCTACTCATGCTAGTGGGTTTCATCTATTTATTGTGGAATGACGGTCATCACAGAGAGGATAAAGGGTTCGACTACATGACAAGTAACAGATGAATCGTTGTTCTCCTAATGCAGTAAAATAGAGCAGGAGGCGAGAGAGTGGGTTATATCGGAATGAACAAGGGGTTTTGCTTGCTGGCATACGAAGATAATATAGTTCTTCGCCGGTGTCATCGAATTCATCGTCGAAACCACGTCTATCGAGAGGAACAACCACCGACAAACAAGAAGAAACACAATCAATGCAATGCACAAACAAATGAATGACATGTCATGTTAAGGTACTGAATTCACGAGCATAATATCTAGCCAAGTTAATTGAAGTGGAACTCGAACAAGAACAAATTCAACTCCAAATGTTATTTCATAAATTGCCCTAATCATCATTTGTCCTATTCAGTGAGGTTAACTTGTTCAAACATGCATGACCATGGCATAAACAGATTCTTCATATTTTTTCGATCATTTTTCATATATAATTTATTTGGTTTGGAGCTACGGTTGAATTTCTATGAATTTTAGAAGTTTGGGTATTTTCTGAAATTTCCTGAATTAAATTAAATCGAGAAAAACCTATTCTTTGCGTCGGCATTCGTCATCTTGACCTCGGCAGGTCAGAGACCGGTCAGTCAGTCAAACCTGGGCGTGGGCCTGCATGTCATGACTAACTAAACTAACCTAGTTTAATTAGCACTAACCTAGGTTAAGCTAATTTAGTTTAAACCTAAACTAGATTAGTTAGCAGGCAGAGGCCCCATGTCATGGACCAGGGGAGAGTCAACCCCTGGTCAGCTGAGGCTAACTCTCGACTTGGTCACGGCTCGTCGTGGCGACACTAGAGGCAGTGGAGGTGCTGGAATCGCAGCTCACGCGACCAAGCAGGCGCGGAGGCTCTGAGCCGCTTGGGCTCGCGCATCACTGCGACCAGCGGCAGCAGGTGGAGTGCACTACATCGGCAGCGATGGCAAGTCTGCAGCGGCAGAGACTCACGGAGTTGGCGGGGCGGGGCCTGATGGGCGGGAGCTGGCTAAGAGCTCACCGAGCTCCACGAAGATGCTAGAAACGCGATGCAGCCCTCGGTTTTGAGCCTCGGTGCTGCGCAGTGTGGCGGCGACATCGCGGCGGATCCGATTCGGCGGAGATGGGAGCAGCTAGCTGTCGAAGAGGCAGGGGAAGAGGGGAATCCCGGGCGCTCACGAGGGAGGCGGCGGGGTAGCTCAGCGGGCTCGGGGGCGACCTTGGCCTTGAATCGGCGGTGAGGCTCGGTGCCGAGTTGAATGACGCGATAGCGATGTTTAGGCGTCCGGTGCCGCGTGGCTCGGCGGAGGAGGGCGAAGCGGCGGCGGGGCTTTGGGCCATGGTCGATGAGGCGAGGAAACCACGGTGGTCACAGTGGCGACGAGCGGCGGCGGCAACCGCTCTGCCAGAGAAAGGCGAGAAGCGAAGGCGAGGAGTGGAAGCGGTTGAGGGGTCGAAGTCTGCGTGGGAGCGCCCGAGGCGTCGAGCCGTCGAAGCGGCGAGCGGGTGGAGGTGGCGCCGTGCGCCGTGCCCGTGCTCTCCTCGCCTCTTGGCAAGAGGTAGAAAGCGAGGCTGCCCCTGATGGGGTGGGCCGCCCAGGTGCACGGCTTGGTGAGGTACATGATCAGTCGAGCGAGTAAGCCGGTGGTTTCCTCTCTCTGCTCCATTTTCTACTTTGTTACATTTTCTATTTTTTGATATGTTTTGAATTAGTAAAAATACTAACTCATTTTATAAAATCGACAAAAATTGTGGGCACTATTTGAATTATTTCCAATAGCCCCAAGTACTTCAGGATTATTTGGACATTAAAATATTATAAAATTTAAATGTCAAATTCAAATACTATGAATTAATTCAAAAATCGAATAGCCTCCAAAAATATGAAACCATTTTTGCGGAGGGTTTAGCAGGGACCAAAGATGGTGAACATTTATGAAGGGCATTTTGGGTTCATTGAGAATATTTTATTTGAACCTAGTTGAATTCATTTGGTGCTAGGGTTTCAACATCCCATTTCAAATTTCTTAGGAATTTAACATGATGACATGAATGCCCTAATGCAACTAATAACAAACAAATTCTAGGGATGTGACATTCAATGGCGCCATTGCTTACGAGCTAGCTACGCTTTCGGTATCGTTGAGCTGAAGCACAAGATGGACTATGAAAGCTTCGAGTTCAAGAAGCATGTGGCGAGCTCGGCGTGCAAGATGTCAAAACTTCAAGATCATGCTGCGAGCTCAAAGAAGCCTTTATCAAGAAGCATATGAAGCTAAAGGCTCGTTAATGCGCATCAAAATCTGGGCGACAAGTGTGTGCAAGCCTACAATGAAATTTGAGAAGCGCCAAGGCTCTTAGTAGATCTGGCATTGACCCCAGAATGGCTGCAAGAAGAAGAAGCCATCAATGACCAATCTGCACCTTCAAGGCGGGGAAGAACCTGCATAGTCTTCCCCAAGCAGGCATGGTAGCTCGAAGGCAAAGGTTAAGTCAACGCTTGAAGCGAAGAAGGCGAGGACTGCGAGGCTAAAGCGAAAAAAGGAAAAATCCTGAAGCCTCACGATGTTGCTCCCTCCAAGAAGAAGCGCAAAACCAAGAAGGATCGGGCTGCTCCCACAGGCCCTTAGTTGTTGAACCTATCTCAATGGTTCACCCTGCATCGAACACCAAGAGCGGCGGATGATAGTTCATGAGCACCTTCCAGAGGCTCATGAAGCGAAGAACATTCAGTGATTGATCCACAGCTGCTGAAGACATTGGTCACAATGACAATGTTGAAGATGATGTAGTTCTTCCTCGGATCGAACACAACTTTGTATCATCGCTGTTCTCACGACAGCAAACTCATCGACATTAGTGCGTCCTCGGCGCCAATTGCTCGAGAATGCATCATGGACTGATCACCCACAACAACAAGACTCCCAGTACTCCCCAACAACAACAAGTCACACCACATGCAAGAAGAAGAGGCTGACTTTGAGGCCCAGCCAACTCCATCTCAAAGGCGTCGCTTGACATTCATGAGAGCCGCCAAAGGACCAAGGCCTCAAGTCCCTCTTTCGGCGTTCTAGAAGGAGAAGTGCACCACCAATCTGTTGCCCGTCAAGTGTTTCGAGAAGCCACTCCGGTGAGAATGTCTCCGTGTACGAAGCTAAAGCTCTTGAAGACAATCCGGCTACATCATTAATGACAACCAAGAAGAAGAACGTGTCCCTCCCCCCATTCTTGAAGAAGCTGTTCCTGAAGTGAGCGTGCGGTGCACGACCCTCCGGCTCATCAAGTGGAGGTTGAAAATCTTGAGGCTGCCACCACCAACACAAATGAAGCCAGCAGCGTAGTCATGGCTGAAGCAAATATAGACACTGCACCAACCAATGTGCCAAAAGCCAATGATGCAAGCTGCTCCTGAAGCATCACTGTTGTGCAACTGGCCTTCTGTTGTTGCCCTTTGCTCTGTTCCATCACTAAGGCCCCATACAATTGAGCAAGCATACAACTATGGTCATCGATCCTTTGTCAAATGGCCCGTTACGGTCCCTCCGCCTAATGCCTCACGGTCCTCGGTTTGATTACCATGTTGAGCATAGACCTCTGGTCCGAAACCAAAGCCAAGACTGCCAAGGTTCCAGTCACGCCACCTCTCTGAGGTCCTTCATGCAAATGGCTTCAAAGCCCACAACACCTTCTTTGTGGGGCGAAGAACCCTAATCAAGGCCAAGAATATCATCGGATCGTTTACGGAGCTATCGGCCGTGAAGCTATTACTCCTGCGTTACGTATGATCAAGGCGCATTTTCCCTCATATGTGCCTCGTACTGAAGCCATTCTTTGGACTGCCATGCTTAGAAGAAGCACTTGGCCCCGCTTTCATGATCGAGTGCTGCTCAGCTTTGTGACGGACAAAGAACATTGGAATGAGGAACTTTTGCTTCAATTCTATGCTACCCTCCACATTCGCGGCTAATCTGGGATACAAAGACATGGGTTCTCGAGTGGATGACGGAAATGTTCATCATGAAGCCAAAGCTCTTGGCGTCATTGAGCTTACAGGCCTACCCACTCCCGGAGAGTTGTTGAACGATTATCAACTCCACGCAATGCCTTTGAAGCATCTTCCATAAGCGAGCCCAACATGAGCGGATGTTGAGCATGATGAAGCCTCACCACGGCGTTGAATACCCAAAGGAGTTCTTTGTTGATGACCTTGAGTATCTGCCTCGCACAATATATCACATCATCGGCGAACTCTATGGCCTATCAAGGGCATTCATCATACGCAAAACTTGAAGGAGCCATGAAGACATTGGTCTTTTACATCCTCAATGGCATCGAGCTTCAATACACAAGAATTCTTCATCCGGCAGTGGCTGCGTCTGGATCGACCTTTTTGGCCTGAAATTCTATGCTCCATGGGTCATCGCCTCATCAAGCTACACTCTGCTATCAACTATCAGCCCTCGCTTTCAATCATCGATCTTTCTACTAGAGGTTGATATATCGATTGAAGCCATATACCACAGAGCACCAAGAAGCCTCTTTGTCTTCAAAATGCTAATCACCAAAGCTTCACTCAACCCATGGAAGGAGTCCAGCGATAACTTCGTGTCTATCCAATGGTGGGAACACTAAATGCGCCTCACCGTCATAAACTGAAACTCTTGAGAGCACAATTTCCCAAAAGTCCTAAGCGCTCTCGCGTCCTAAATGACCGAGAACTTCTCGTGGCACTGCATCGAAACAAGACAAGCATCACTTACGGCTCAGCGGCGGATGCAAAGCCTCTTTGTGGGCGTCAATCGCATTGAAATCTTGCCACCAAGAATGCTTTTGTCACTCACGAGACACAGTCGGCGATCATGGAAGAGTTTGGCGCTGCTCAGTCTTGAAGCGAGATCTTCAAGGCGATGGCTTCTTTGAAAGATTCAAGTTTGACTCCACTCCTCCGCGGAATGATGTCCTCGTCGAACTCCATCCCTTGAAGACTCTAACTATTCTTCCTGCGGCGGCAGCGATGAATGCCAAAGTGATCGATGATGAAGGCGATGCTACTTCACCGCCCCTTACTTGCTTGCGCATTGACCTGCACCAAGTTAGTGCGTGCCGCCAAACAACAACGGCAACCCTGCTGCTTCACCTACTCCTCATGGGAGCAGTAGATGCTCTATGTCTTCAAACCTTTTTGGTCCTTCTTGACAAAGGGGAGAAGCATATGAGTTTGATAGTCTTCAAGCGGGTTCATATGGGCGGTTGCTTTATATTTTGCCTAGTGTTTACAACTCTGCTTTTGATACATTTGGTTCTTTGAGTTTTAAACTTAAACTCTCGGTCGTCTGCTACTTATTTGCTTTTACGTGATCGATGATAAATTCCGCGTATGCGATGATAACTTCCGCACTTAGATCATTCTGCGAGCGTCCATTTTTCATTATGCATGTCATTCTCTTAGTTATATCATTTCATGCATGATGAATTATCTTCATAAGTTGAAGAGGATCTCCATGAGTACAACCTGCCATGTGCATTTGCATTCCAAAAGCAAATTACTTATATGCACATCTTCAGGGGGAGTGAGGGAGTCCTGGACTAGGGGGTGTCCGGATAGCCGAACTATCATCTTTGGCCGGACTCCTAGACTATGAAGATACAAGATTGAAGACTTAGTCCGTGTCCGGATGGGACTTTCCTTGGCGTGGAAGGCAAGCTTGGCGTCTGGATATGTAGATCTCCTACCATTGTAACCGACTACATGTAACCCTAACCCTATCCGGTGTCTATATAAACGGGAGGTTTTAGTCCGTGGGGCGAACAACAATCATACCATAGGCTAGCTTCTAAGGGTTTAGCCTCTCGATCTCGTGGTAGATCTACTCTTGTACTACCCATATCATCAATATTAATCAAGCAGGGTAAGGTATTACCTCCATCAAGAGGGCCCAAACCTGGGTAAAAACATCGTGTCCCTTGTCTCCTGTTACCATCCGCCTAGGCCGCGATTCGGGACCCCCTACCGAGATCCGCGGTTTGACACCGACATTGGTACTTTCATTGAGAGTTCCTGCGTATGCGTCACCTAGGCCCGATGGCTCCCGATCATCAACAACAGCTTGATCCGGTGAGACTTTTCTCCCGGACAGATCTTCGTATCGGCGGCTTTACCTTTAGAACCAACCTTCGCTAGGCCATCTGGAGCAGATCGAGCTCGCCCCTGGCCATCAGGTCAGATTTGGAAGCTTGAACTATCGGCCGATGTCACGGAGACTTGATCTTGAGCCAGTTTGAGCCACAACCCGGCGTGTCGCCTTGTCGATGGAGTGCGATCTAGCTCGCCGCGAGCGGTGCCACAGAGGCCGCACTAGTGCCGCTCCGGCCCTTAATCCGGAGCTGGTTTACGCCGATTGAGGGCGGTTGGTTGGACACCGCCTCGAGGCTGAAATCTCGTCGATTGAGCGAACACCATCCACATCCTTTAAAAGCTTCGTGACTCCAGTGCGGACTCCTTTCCGGACTCGAACCTCCAGCGCCCCCGCGGTCGAATCCGTTGGCGCGGTTATGGAGTTCACCGCCACGGACATCTTCGGCTTTTCGCCCTTTGGCGATATCGAACTCATTAAAGTCTCTCTCTTTGTCGAGAGGCCTGGCGAACTATGGTCGGGAAGGTTGGGATTGGACGGCGAAGAAATTCAGCGCCCACCACCACCACTTTGTAGCCCTGTCGATGATTTGCCGACATGCTCGACTTCCGACTCCGAAGACATCGGCGGTATGGGCGGCGATGCGGAGGCGATCAAAACCGGCGCCCACAGGGGCACTAGAAGGCCACCTCGTCATCGACATATACATGGTGGACATCCCAAAAGATGGGAATGGCGATGGGCGGCGGAGGATGACCCTCAAGAAACAACCCAAGCGCCCGGCGTCGTGGCGCCGCTCTCATCCGCCATAGTAAAAGCGGCGATTCCGGCCACGAGGAGACAATAATACCCGGACGGTGCGAGAAGATGACCCCTCGGCGGGACTCGGCGCGGGAGGAGGAGAAAGCAAGTCCGCCTGACGGTCTTGGCGAGAAAGAAGAGTAGAGGGCGATAATTATCGCCCCCTCCGAAGGCGAGGCAAGCCTCGGCAATGGCCGAATTCATCGTGCGAGAGGACCCGTCGAGCAAGGCGTTTCAAGCGAGCTCATAGCCACGACAAGCAGCCTCAAGAAAAAAGCAGCACGCTTAGAGCTGACCAAGACACGCTAGTTGCGGATGGGTGAAGTCCTTGCAGCGAAGAGTATGAACTTGAGCGCCCCTCAAAAGCTACCCCAAGCGCGGTCGTTGCCTCGGTCGGAGGAGAAGCACCCGCGTCACCGGTGCATGACATGGCAGACCGGCCACCCGTGGCGCGGAGAAAGCCTCTCGGCCCTCCGCTCAAGCCACGCCAGGACGCCGCTCAAAAAGTACCAAGACGCGGGAAAGCGCACGGACTTGCGAGATATATTGGAGGATAAGGCAAAGCATACAAGATCGATCTACGGATCGGTGGTAATAGCGACTTGGGATGATTACCGTCACGCGCGGATCTGACAAACCCGGCGGGCGAACCACGATGAACAAAGCTCATATGAGCTACGTCGTGATATATTATCTGGGCGCGCACACCACTATGCTTGAGAGATGAGTAATGGATCATCAAATCACGAGGGCTTCAAACCCGTAAACATCGAGATCATCACGATGGTACCACAGATCTGCTGATGCGGATGGGAATATCTCCTCCATATCCACATGGCCCGGTGATGATCTACATGCCATCAAATACCTCCCACTCAAGCTTAAAGGACCAGCTCGGCATTGGCTCAACAGCTTGCCGTGAGTCAATCAGTTGTTGGGAGGACACGGAAACCGCATTCATGATAACTTCAGGCACATATATGCGACCACGGACGCCGATGACCATAGCCATATAATTCAGCAGCGGAAGAATCGGCGGACAATTACGGGCGCGGTTCCTAACAAAGAAAAATCAGATCGTCATTGTCCGGATGCGGGCGCTAGCAACCTTCAAACACAACATCGCGATGAGTGGCTAGCCCGGCACCTAGGACGGGAAAAGCGAAATCCATGGCAGCCCTCACCACACTCATGACCCGCTTTTGCACGGGAGAGGACAGGCTGGCTAGCTCGAAGCAACAACTTGGCCAAACACCACGGTAGTTCGGATATCAAGGACAGCAATGGCAGGCAGCGTCGCAACAAACATAAGCGCCGCGTGCGGTGATAATGCTGAAGATCGACAAAAATGCCGGATTGAGGCTCTAAGCCGGTCGTGGAAGAAGCCATTCAAAATAAATACCGGAGGCCCGTCAACTTGGACCAAATACTCAATAAACATGCGGATACATGGCACCACGAAAAACCAGCCAACCACACCAGCGAGTTGTTGGGTGTTCAAACAAGCGAGGCAAAATAAGCGCCGAAAACAACGACAAGGGGTTGCATAGCGATGTGAGGAAGAACCCGGCCGCCGAACAATAGAGGGCGGAAGGGCTTTCCCACACAAGTGCGGATGGTGAACATGATATCGCAACCCACATACCCAAAGGGAGGCGGAGCGTGCGCTAAGGGCGTATACGATGGAGCAGTCGCCCGAGTTCAACCCATGGTCTTCCTCCCGATCACCTTGATCGAAGGACCACCCACTAGCATCTGTCGATTGTTGCAGGAGCAGGGGTCCCAGACTTACACTGCGGCTGCTGGCGTGGCTCAAAGGAGGCCGGGGCGGCCCATCTTCATCAGCATAAGCTCAAGATCCTCGCGAGGGCCAAGCCTCACAGGCGGACGGCGAGAGCTTCCTCGAGGCAAGCCCTCGTCGGGCTGGCTCATGAGGCCGGAGAGTTCAAGGCAGGGTACCTCGCGAGGTGCCCATGGCGCGCAAGCCATGGCGACCAAAGGCGCCCGGCCAGCGCGATCATCCTCCTTTCTTCTTTGGTGCAAAGGGAGCAAGCGGCGAGCATCAAGCAAAGGCATCCGTTTGATTGCAACAAGACCAAGACCAGCCCCCGGCTGGAAGGAGTCATCGTGGAGCCCAAGCGGGCGTCATCACCAGAGCCTTTGGCGGGCGAGGACCAACTTTAGTCAGGATAAGTGTACCCGTTGTTCCCCTTCAAAACGGCCAATTGTTGGCGCCCTTCCCGCTCAATATTTGGGAAGAGGCCCAGGGCCTTCGCCTATAAATAGGAGTAGTCACCCCCAGGGTAGGAGGATCGGCCCCCGGGATGAGATCCGAATCCTCATCAAGGAACTAGTAGCTAGAGCGACTGAACTCCACCTAGCAGTTCATCACACCTGCCAAGAACAGACCCTCACGAGGCTGTTCTTCCTTGTACTGTTCTTCATCAGCCCAAGAGGCAATCCACCACACCACACATTGGAGTAGGGTATTACATCACAATGGTGGCCCGAACCAGTATAAATCTTGTGTCTCTTGTGTCGTCCCGTTAGTAGTTTAGGTCCCTGCGATTCGGTGAAGTGCGAGACGGTGGAAGGTTGGATCACCGCGCGCACCCCAGTGTTCGAACCTCAAGGGTCTGCCGGAACCCGAAATCCGACACATCTGTCACGGCAGTTTCGCCGCATTGGTTCTTGACCCAATTATTGGTGGTTCACCTCACGAGTCTGATGGGCCGGCAGCGACTGAACCTGTTTTATCGGGATCTGATTGCACAAAATGGGCATAGAACCCTCAAGGATTAAACCCACAAGGCGACCTTTAAGCGCGTCATACCAGGTGTAGAGGCCAATTATGCGAGCTCGATTACACTCGAAGTGGTCTTGGTCCCGGATAACTTCGGCGAAGAGTTAATCTTGACATAGTCCCGTTCGCGGCGGCTATCACGCCTGCATGGGCGAACCGCATTTGCAAACTTCAATGGGGTGCCGCTTTTCGCATACCTCAAGCTCAAGATGCGAGGCCCTCGAGGTAATCACGGTCAATGGAAACACGAGCAGCTCTCTCGAGCGGAGAGCACCGCGGCGACGCCAGCGGTGGAGGTGCAAAGCAGCCTCTCACAGCAATTCTCGAGTCCGGCTATCAAGCGTCAAGCACCGTCAAAGCGCGCCGGGTAACCTACAACAAGACGCTGCGCGATCCGGCGGCGTAGCAATCGGCCCCAACCCCAGCCCTCATGAAACTGCGAAGCCGATTACTCTGGCGTACATAACTCACGCTCTGGAGATACCATGGGCATAAGGGAGGCCACGACCCGTTTCACGCCAGTGCGGCTCAACGCACTAGGGTCTCCGATTGTGTCATTCTTTTTCTTTTCTTCTTTTTTTACTTCGGGACTCAGTTTTCGAAGTCTGTCGGCACTAAATTGCCGAACTCACGATGCAACGCCGAGGAAGCGAAAGCTCGTCAGTGTCGGTGGTCTCTACTCGATCATTATACCTGTTTACATACCATCCCTCGGCTTACCTGGAGAGGACATATTAAATAGTCCCATCCTTGCTTATCGCACTATTTGTATCGTTCTGCTTCCATTCTGTACCTTTTGAATAAACAATACATAGCTTTGCCTATTATTGCACTCCTTTCTTTATCTATACATATGTTCATTTCATGACATGTTGCACCGTACACTTTAGTGCGGCCAATACATCGAGGGCTTAAGTACCCCAAAAATATGGTGTGATAAACCCGAACACTTTCACAAGTGCGGCACCCCAAACTTATAGCATTATATGCATCGGCTCTGAATCATGTCTTGGGTCAATAGTAGGGTTTGCCCGGCTCCCATGTTTTGGTACCTTCGTTCCATTATATCGGCTAAGGTAGCGTTGGAGAACCACTTTGCAATTGTGCCCGGTTGGAACTAGGTTGAGCACCTCGGTGGAGAAAGCTAAAACTGACCGTCATGATAGGCGAGCGATCCATTTGTTCGAGAGGTTTTTCGGGTCCCTAAGACTTATGCCGCTTAGAGAAGTCGGCATTGTCCGGCCAAAGGCGTGAATAGGGCCCGAACTCGGTCTTCCGAATACTAGGGGCTTCGCCCGAAATTTAAAATTATAGAATTCTATGGCTAAGTGAGAGTGTTCAAGCACTATAAGTCTGGTTGCCTTGTTCGTTGCGTTGGCGCCTCTGTCGTGGTTACAGTGCGATAGTAGAATGGGGGTAGATATGGAGGCAAGATCCTAGCTATGGAGTAGTTGTATCGCAAAGGATTCTGAGTTCGAGGCCCTTCTCGGAGGAAGTAACAGCCCTCGTCTCGGAGCCTGAGGCGGTCATTGGATTATCTGCGTATGTGTGTACGAGTGCGAACCCTTCTTCACAATGGAGGGTGGCTTATATAAATGCGCCGGGACCCCAGCCAGCCCCATGATGAGGGGTTTAAAATGCGTTAAGGCTAGGCGTTCTTGGTAGCCTTACATAAAAGTGTCATTAAGGTCATAAAGACTATTTAACTCTGACCGTTTGGACACGAGTGGCTCTTGGACTCTTGGTGGTGAGTGGGTCTTCATAGTCGAGTGTCTTTGAATCTGTCGGTGGGAGCCTACAGGTCATTGGAAGGCTACTTCTCTTGTGAGTGTCCTTGTGGAAGGTACCTTTGGGCAGGTCTATGACCCTACCCAGTACATGACTTCATCATTAGCCCCGAATGGATCGAGGTTTGAGTGAGGAAGGAGTTGATAATCTTTCCGACCTGTTCTTCGTGTTGTGAGTCGTCTTACTCTGGATCAACGACCTTTTGGTGATGGCATCAATCTTTCTTTCGATCGCCTTGATCCATTCTTCATGTTTGTCGAGTGAACTTTGTGAACTGGCGATTTCGGCGGCGGATCGAGGAAATCTGTTATCGACGAAGTTGCTCTGGGGTTAGCGGATTTCGCGGGATCTGAATTTTGGGAAGCCGGCGAAGCGAAAACCGCGGCTTTTCGGATGGGATAAGGCGATGGCGCCTCGATCCTCGTGCCGCTTTTTACGCCATGTATCGTGCGCGCTGTTCTTGGGATCGTGGCAGGATTACTGGGCCTACCGGTCAGCCACTCGAGCGACCCCATATAAGGCGTTGGACGGGCATTTTGAGCAGTCGCCCTCAGATTTCTCCTCTCTCGCCTCCAAAACTTTCTCGCCACGCTCTCCGTCCGCATGGCCTTGGCTTCGGTACCTTTCTGCTTGGCGACCATGGTGAAGGACAAGACTGCGCATACTGGAATGGGTGAAGAAGGCAATGGCGAAGGCCAAGGGAGGCGCCCGGTCAGGCGGTTCCTCTTCGCGGTCCAAGCTGCAGCGAGGCTGGGTCAGGAGGCTGGATCGATCGACCATCACCGAAAAAGATCTCACCGATCGGCCAGCGAAGGACTGATCCCCATGGGTCGGCGAGGCTTAAGACGCGAGTGTAACCGCACCACTGAAGAGGGTGAGTCGTCCTCTGGCCACCCGTAGATAGGGGTTTCTCTGCCGCCAAATCCTTTTTCGGGGTTTCTGAACTTTTTGGGCGCAACTCCACCATTTCCTCAAACTCCATTGTGTATCTTGCTGCTTTCGTTTAGCTCTGCGAAATTTCTTGGGTTGTCGACCGCATTGGGGTCTTTTCAAGCACATATTCACTGTCGCTCTCGGACGGTGAAGAAAAGCGAGCCCGAATAGCGAGAGGACCCAAGTAATCAAATGTGTGGGGACTCGGAGTCTAGATGAGGGAAGGCGCCTTTCCAGCTATGACTCTCCCGACTCGGTTAGAGGTGGCGATCGACCTGGTTTCTTGCCAAGACCAGCCGGCCCGGAGGCGATCATTGGGCTCCCTCCTTTCTCCATGAGTCAGTGAACAAGCCATCTTCCACGAAGGTGTTGCGGAGGAGAAGGCCCAAGTAAAGCCGATGGGCGTGTAGTCCAGCTTATTAGCGAAGGGTGACGGCATGGATCTCTGGAGGTTTTTCTCCGGCGGCGTATTCAGCCACTCCAATCCGAGGTCATCCGATGTGGATGTACTCGTATGGATGATACCACTCGGGTCCATCCGGAGGAGGTTGATGGCGCCATCTTGGAGAAGTGGATGACTGCCATCACGGAAATAAAGACAACCCTCGCGGAGCTAGGAGGATTCCACCACTCGACCGAGTTACCAACGGACAAGGTATCACTACTTATCTCCATTGTGATTCTGCTGCATTCATTACTGTTTTGATGTCAATTTCATCATTGACTTTCACCTTGTTTTGTTGTCTTCTAGGTCACCTTGAGATGTACTCGATGCCCAGCAGGCGAAGGAAAGCGAAGAAGAAGAAGAAGGAAGTGGAGGTGAGAGTGGGAGGAATGGGAGTCAACGGCGAAGAGGATGAGGAGGATGATGGCTCGATGATGAGGAGGAGGAGGAAGAAGAGGAGGAAGGCGTCGACCCTCCTCGCTCGGAGGAAGGTCAAGTCGGCCTTACGACCAGTGGCGGGCGCGATAAAGCTGTTGTGCCCACGGTCGGTCGACAAGCGACCTAGGACAACTTCTCAGCGCCGGTGAGAAGCCGCGAAGCAACCTCGGCGGCGTCGTCGAAGCCGTGAAGGCCCTGCCCAAGATCGAATGGTCATCCCCACCATCTCCGGGTAACCAACGAGAACCTTGTATTTCCTTTTTCAACATGAGTGAACTTTTAGTCGACTTGATGGTGATCAGCCGACTCTTGAAATCTCTGCGCCGCTACCTCGAGACTTCACCAAACACGATGATCAGGAAATGGAGGATCGGCCACTTCAATCTTGGTAAGATCTCGAGATTTCACTTTTAGCCATTTGGAGCTTTTAGTCGATTGGGCTTCCATGTTTACTACTGGATCTCTCTTGTAGTTCCGCCTCCGTCATTGATCTTCCGATGATGGCGAGCGCATTGAGGAAGAGGAGGAACAAGAAAGTGCCTGCTGGCAAGGCTGCTCAAGTCATGGCGACTCTGAGGCGTTGATTTCGAGGAGGCAACCCCTCGGACTTCTGTATCTTTGCTGTACGGTGACAAGTGCCGACCCACTTAATCATTGCTGATCCACCATCTCTCTTTGCTACACCACGTCCGGAAGACCAAGTAAGTGCTGCTAAGGAGGCCATCGCATGGCGGGGATCATGATGGAAGCGGTGAAAGCGGCTCGAGAGGCAAGTCGGTGACCTATGATGCTAGTTCAGCTCTCGAGCAATGTCCAAATAAGTCGATCGTCGCTTGCTTTGTTAGGATATACTATCTGAAACTGCTTTCTTGGAGATTTCCATATCTGTACACCTTTGGGTGTGTGTGTCGTTGAACTTTTGTGGGGGCACGTTGGAGTGCACTTGCAGGTGTAATCCCGAGACTATGGTCATTGCGTGCGATCGGCTATAATCTTTATGTTGTGATCTTCTTCACTCGACTTGGGCGGACCAAGTCGAATGGAGCTATAAAAGCGGTGGGGGCACGCTAAGTGCACCCCAGGTGTAATCCCGAGACTATGGTCATTGCGTGCGATTGACTATAGTCTAAAGAACTATTTTTTCTCTGCGGTGACCGCGACAATTAGCCATGTTTTTAGAATCATAGCCTTTTTGCCTCTTTTGGTGTTGATCAGACCAAATTGGTAAACCGATGGGGAACGCTGAGTGCACCCATGGAGTGTAATCCCGAGACTCTTGTCGAATGTTTTATTCGTAGTAGTCTTAGAAATGCTACTATTTTCCTTAGTCACTCGGAAGTGATCTGTCTTTGATGTCTTTCGTTGGTTGACTCTTTGTAGAAATCTTGCGAGCTTGTGGCTCGCTATCTTTGAGATTAGAGAAAAAGCAGATTCAGCTCAACCTCGATTTGAAGCTTGCTCGGGAGAATTTCACGAAGAAGGCAGGATGAAGCAAAAGGTATGGCTGGTGAGAATTTTTTGGATTGCCTCTGTTTTCTGCTCATTCTCAACTCTGTTCTCATTGTTGCTGCTGAGATAAAGCTGGAAGAGACTTTGAAGAAGAAGGACCTTGACCTTGCGAGAGGCCTGAAGGCGGCTTTGGAGAAAACAAAGCTCGTTGAAGAAGCTTGCCTCGGTCGACAAACTTGAAGATGAAAATGCCAAGCTGAAAGCCTCTCTTGTGCCAGCTAACAAGGAAGTCGGTCGGTGAAGAGCGACAAGAATATTACATCGACAAGGTTGGCCGGCTGGCGGGGAAGCGAAAGCGACACGGAGATTTATCTTGGAGGGTTAGCCAAGAAGCTGTTTCTCATGCTTGAAGGTAATCTCTTTTATCCAACTGTCTTGCTCTCACGGCTCATCATATGATCTTCATTTTGAATCTGAGTTGTGTTTTCAGAATTCTGCCAAAACTTTGAAGAAGAAACCGGTCAGTGGAAACCAGTTTGGACCCCATCAACTCTCTGTGAAGGGCGAAGCTGCTATGAATGTGCTCCATTTGGAGTCTCGTGTTGCTAAGCGCGGTGGATTATCTTCTTTCATTGAAAGTTGCGATTGTCGCGGATCGACTCGACTCTCTGGCGAACAGACTCTCGAATGATCTTGAATCTTTGATGACTCGGTGAATGAGATTCCAAGTCGAGTGCAAGAATGGAAGAAGTCATCTGCGGTGTGGTGCTGATGTTGCTCTATCTCGGTTCGTGTCCACTTGCAAAAAGCGCAAGAGGACAAGCTGGTGTCTCTCAAGGTTGCCAATACCGGAAGCACGACTTGAGATCTTTCATGGAGACTTTCATCGCTGCTGCTACCCGTATTGCCGGCGGAATCGACCTCGACCAGTTTGTTGCACCTTCGGTCCTCCGCGGAGGTAAAAACTTCTAAGTCCACTTTAAATTTGCCTCGGAATGCCGAGTGGTTTACGTAACCGATAAACTTTAACGGGCTTAACGCTGAGCACCTTTGGATCCGTGGGGCGTTTATCGAACTTGATTTTTCCTTTAACATGCTTTGCTTGCCTTGAGAGAACTTTATTCTTCATTTGGAAGATATTCCGTTGAAATTCAATCGACTTGAGCTTCATCTATCCTGCGGTAGAGATGGAACCTGATGCTGTGACCTTGTCGTCTTTACTGATTAGGACGGACTGCACGTTGTACTTGTGGCGAAGCTCGAAGGAGGAGGTAACGATCGACCTGTACCTCGTCGTCCTTGCGGATTAGGATGGACCATACGTTGTACTTGTGGCGAAGCTCCGAAGGAGGAGGTAGCGATCGACCTGCACCTCGTCGTCCTTGCGGATTGGGATGGACCATACGTTGTACTTGTGGCGAAGCTCGAAGGAGAAGGTAGCGATCGACCTGCACCTCATCGTCCTTGCGGTTGGGATGGAATTCCTTACTTATGGCGAATCTTGTGCTGCAGCTAAGCCCCAGTGGGAGGTTTGCTCTCCACTCGGTAGGATTTTTATTACTTAGGCGAGCCTTGGGCTGCAGCTAAGCCCCAGTGGGAGGTTTGCTCTCCACTCGGTAGGATTTCTATTACTTGGCGAGCCTTGGGCTGCAGCTAAGCCTCCAGTGGGAGGTTTGCTCTCCACTCGGTAGGATTTTTATTACTTAGGCGAGCCTTGGGCTGCAGCTAAGCCCCAGTGGGAGGTTGCTCTCCACTCGGTGGGATTTCTATTACTTAGGCGAGCAGGCTGCAGCTAAGCCCCAGTGGGAGGTTTGCTCTCCACTCGGTGGGATTCTATTACTTAGGCGAGCCTTGGGCTGCAGCTAAGCCTCCAGTGGGAGGTTTGCTCTCCACTCGGTGGGATTTTTATCACTTTGGATGTTTGGGCGAATCCTTGGGCTGTTATAAGCCCCGGCGGGAGGCTGGCTCACCACTCGGTGGGGTTTGAATACTTGGCGAGTACTTGGACTGCAGCTAAGCCTCGGTGGGAGGTGGCTCTCCACTCGGTGGGATTTGGATGCTTGGCGAGTGCTTGGGCTGCTGCTAAGCCTCAGGGTGGGAGGCTGGCTCTCCACTCGGTAGGATTTTGGATACTTAGGCGAGTGCTTGGACTGCAGCTAAGCCCCAGTGGGAGGCTGGCTCGCCACTCGGTGGGATTTTGGATGCTTAGGCGAGTGCTTGGACTGCAGCTAAGCCTCCAGGTGGGAGGCTGGCTCGCCACTCGGTGGGATTTTGGATACTTGGCGAGTGCTTGGACTGCAGCTAAGCCTCCAGTGGGAGGCTGGCTCACCACTCGGTGGGATTTTGGATACTTGGCGAGTACTTGGACTGCAGCTAAGCCTCGGTGGGAGGCTGGCTCGCCACTCGGTGGGATTTTGGATACTTGGCGAGTGCTTGGACTGCAGCTAAGCCTCCAGTGGGAGGCTGGCTCACCACTCGGTAGGATTTTGAATACTTAGGTGAGCGGATTCGCAGCTAAGCCCCAGTGAGAGGCTGGCTCGCACTTTCGGAAAGGATTTTTACAAACTTAGGCGAATCGGATTAGCAGCTAAGCCACCTTGGGAAATTCAACAAAAGCAATATCAATCCTTTGGGAAAATTATAACATTCTTGTCTTAGATAAACAAACTACAAAAGTACTTTTATTACATCTCAACAGTGAGTTTTAAGTGTAAAAGGCGGAGCAGCTCGCGTTCAAGCTCGAGGCTCGTCGATCTGGCGATCAACGTTGTAGAGATGATATGCTCCGTTGTGGAGGACTCTTGTGACGATGAAGGACCTTCCCAAGTGGGAGCAAGCTTGTGTGGTTTCTGTTGATCCACTCGGAGGACCAAATCTCCCTCTTGGAAGGCTCGACTCTTCACATTTCGGCATGGAATCGGCGCAAGTCTTGCGATAGATAGTCGGCGGATCAAGGCCATCTCTCTCTCCTCTTCAAGAGGTCATTGCATCTTGCGGGCTTGTTCGCTTCCTCTTGAGTATAGCTCGACTCGGCGCATTGTGAAGCAGGTCACTTGGCGAGAACTGCTTCAGCTCCATAGACCGGGAAGAATGGAGTTCTCCCGATCGACCGATTAGGAGTGGTCCTCAATCCCGGAAGGCTGATGGAAGTTCATCGACCCAAGCTCTGCTGCGTGTTTGAGATCACGCATCGGCCGAGGTTTCAGCCCTTTGAGAATGAGGCCGTTTGCGTTACGCTTGTCCATTCGGTGAGGATGAGCCTTTGAAGCATAGTCGACCAGCGTGCCTTGAGAAGCGCGAAGGCTTTGAACTTGTCATTATCGAAGTTTGACCCATTATCGGTGATGATGCTATCACGGAACTCCATATCTGAATATCAACTCTCGATGAAGCGATAGCGATGCATGCATCGAGGTTCTTGATGGGCAGCCCGATCCACTTGGTGAACTTGTCATTGCTACTAGCAAATGAGTGAAGCCGCTTACGCGAGTTCTCAACGGTCCAATCATGTCCAATCCCCAAACAGCGAAGGGCCAAGCAGTGGAATGGTCTTCAAAGGCTGAGGCTGGCTTGTGCGACATGTTGGAATAGAAATGACATCCTTCACACTTGTCGACTATTTCTTTTGCCATTTCATTTGCTTTGGCGGTAAAATCCCGCTCGGTATGCTTTAGCCACAATGGTCAGAAGGGCGCATGATAGCCACAGGTCCCAGTGGATATCCTCAAAATTATCGACCTTCTTACGGCGTGATACACTTACGGCCGACTCGATCGCGCTTTCTCTGTACAATTGTCCCTTGATTATTGTAAAGGCCTTGGATCGATGGACGATCTGTCGAGCCTCTTCTTCATTCTCTGGGAGCTCTTTCCTAAGGATATATCGATGTCGGCACTGTCGATCGGGAGTGATGACCACAACTTCCATAATTAGGTCGACCACGGTGGGACCTCAACTTGATCGGATCATTGGCACTCTTTTGCTGCGGGGCTTCTTACGTGAAAGGATCCTCTGCTGCGATGGAGCATGAATGTGTTCTAAAATACATCACTGGGAATGGCTTCCCTCTTGGACCCTATCTTCGCCAAATCATCCATGACTTGATTTTTCGATCGGGGTATATGATGAAGCTCTAACCCCTCGAATTTCTTCTCGGCTTTCTCCTGCATTACAATAACCTGTCATAGCTGGGCTTGACATCCCTCCTTCATCACTTGATTAACAACCAGATCTGAGTCGCCATAAACCATAAAATGACAGACGCTTGATGAAATGGCCATGCGCAACCCATACAGAGTGCTTCATATTGCTTCGTTGTTGGAAGAATCAAAGTGAATCTGGAGAACATACTTGAGCCTATCTCCTCGGAAACCAATACAACCCTGCACGAACCGTTCAGCATCTTGGAACCATCGAAAAACATAGTCCGGTGTTCGAGTGAACTTGGGTCGGAAGCTGCTGTTGATCCACTCGGCGAGAAATCTGCTATTGCTTGGGACTTGATGGCTTTCTTTGCCTCGAATTTGATATCAAGGGAAGGAGTTCAATCGCCCATTTGCCACTCGACCGGTTGCATCTCTGTTATGAAGAATTTCCGACAAAGGCGTCGGCGGTATTGTAATGGAATGATCGGAGAAATAATGAGCAACCTTCTTCGTGGTCATATAGATCCATAAACAAGCTTACGATAGTGAGGTATCTTTGCTTTGATGGGGTTGATACTTGAAAAGATAATAAAGCTGGGCGTTGAACTTTGAAGGCTTTTCCTTCTTCTTCCCGCTCGACCGTAAATGCAGTCTTGGCGACTTGTCCGATGGCTGCAATGTAAAGCAGCAAAGGCTCCTTCTGATTGGAGCAGCAAGCACCGGCTGGTGGAAGCGAGCTTTGAGCTCTGCAAGCGCTGCATCGACTTCTAGAGTCCACTCGAACTTGTCGACTTCTTCATCAATCGGTAAGAGGCAATGCCTTTTCACGGAGAGAGATGAATCGACTTAAGCGGCCAAGCATCCGATAAGTTTCGGACGCCGTGCACATGCAGGCGCTTCATTGAATATGGTGCCAACCTTTTCGGTTAGCATCGATTCCTCGCTCGAAGCGAAAACCGAGTAACTTTCCACGGGGACTCAAATGTACACTTTGATGGGTTAAGCGATATCATACCTCACGAGATTGACAAATGTTTCAGCAAGGTCGGTCAACAGGTCGGAACCCTTCGTGACTTGACCACTATATCATCCATGTATGCTTCCACATTCCGGCTGATTTGAGTGAGCAAACACTTCGAATCATCCTCATGAATGTGGCTCCGGCATTCTTGAGACCGAATGGCATGGTGACATAACGAAGCACCGAATGGAGTGATGAGCGCTGTTTTAATCTCGCCGGGTCCATCTGAGCGGATCTGATGGTACCGGAATAGGCGTCTAAAAAGACAACCTCTCGCATCCCTTGATTGAGTCGACTATTTGGTCGATCACGAGGAAGAGAAATGATCTTTCGGGCAGGCCGATTGATATGCTGAAATCGATGCACATGCATAGCGACTTGTCCTTCTTGGGACCATGACAACGTTGGCGAGCCACTCGGGTGGTAGATCTCTCGGATGAACTCTGCTGCTAAGAGCGAGCCACCTCCTGCCAATGGCCTTTCTCTTACGGACGGCGGACGCCGAAGATACTCTTTAACTGGTTTGAATTTTGGGTCGACTCGTGGCGATGCTCAGCCAGCCCCACAGGAACACCGGCATGTCGTGAGCTTCCATGCAAAGATGTCCCGATTCTCACGGAGGAACTGGATGGCGCTTCTTCCTATTTTGAGTCGAGTGTTGTTGAGATGTTGGTGGACAGCGTCGGGATCGGTCGGGTGAATGTGAACCTGTTTACGTCTCGCCCGGTCATTTGGAATCTGACTCCGTGGCGGGCTTCTTAGCTCACAACAAATCACTCGGATCTGCAGTTTTCGATACTCTTGTAGCTCTACCACGCCAGCCCGAGCATCGGCGATCTTAGAGCCTTCTGGAAGCACTCTTACGCCTTCTTCCGATTGCCGTGGCGGTGATCACGCCCTTGGGACCAGGCATCTTGAGTTTAAGATACCGTAACATGGTCGGGCCATGAAGCGTGCATAAGCTGGTCTCCTAGAATAGCGTGATAAGCGCTCTGAAATCCACGACCTCAAGGTCAACTTTTCTTTCGAAATGCTTTGAATCACCAAAAACTACATCAAGAGCAATTTGGCGAGTGACTCAGCCTTCTTTCGGGGAATGACTCCGTGGAAGCTCATATTCTTTGATGCGAGTGCGGACATCGGAATGCCCATCCCTTTCAACGTCTCGCGTATAATATATTCAAACCACTACCACCATCCATCGGGACTTTGGTCGGTCGAGTGCCTTCGACAAGCTGGGTCGACCACCAATGCTTGCCTCCCGGGGGTGGCAATGTCGTCGGGTGATCAGGCTGGTCGAATGTGATGGCGATGCAGGACCATTCAGATAATTGGGAGTCGCGGAACAACCAAGTTTACTTCCGATTGATAACCTTCAATCGACTTTTGCTTTCGGCGTCGGCAAAAATCATCGGTGGAATTGATGCGGGGATATCCACCATCCTTTCATCATCTCTATCCTCAACTTTGTCATCTCCTTATCCTTATCCTTGGGTTGTTTCCCTTGGGCTGCTGAATCAAAAGCCGACCTTTGTCGAGTGGTATGTTTGGGTAAATGAGTTTACCCTCTTCATCTTTCTTTGTATGAATATGACATGGTAAATCCAACACGTCGTTCCCATCCTGGTCTTTCACCTTCTTAGGGTTCCAAGGACCCTTGGGTTTCCCCTTGAACTTTCACAGGGTCCTTTGCCAAGGCCTCTCCAGGAGCAGCTGGCTTAACTTGCGCTTACCTTCCATTGGAATTTCCTCCACCGGTCTCATTGGCGGCAGATTTATATTACCACTCGAAGCCGATCCTCTTCTTCACCATTTGCATATTTGGTGGCAATCTCCATCATCCGACTCGGGTCATATCTCGGTTCGACCAAATTTCAAACTCAATTCTCTGTTCTTGGCGCCTTCCTTGAAGGCAGGCTGCCTGGTGATCAGATACATTCTCCCTTGTGTGGTGCAAAGTGATCCACCTCTGGATATAATCTCTCAAGGTTTCACTCGACTTTTGCATACGATTGCAACTCTGTCAAACCTGCTGGTGGTTTGCAAGTTCCTTCAAATGTCTGACAAACACTCGGGCAAGATCTTCCCAAGTGTAAATCTTGTTGGGTGCTAAGCGATTCAACCGCATACTGGCTGAACCCTCCAACATAAGAGGTAAATGCTTCATGGCTACCTCATCGTTGCCACCGCCGATCTGAACCGCCACTCGGTAATCTTCAAGCCAGGTGTGGGGCTTGGATTCTCGATGAACTTCTGACTCGATCGCCAACTTTGAAGTTGGGGGAATCACTTTGCAGCCACGATGGCTCTCTTTGAAACACTCTGGTCGAGACATGGACTCTACTCTGGAAGGAACATCTCTATCATGGCCGTCTCGGTGAGCTCTGTTCTGTCGACCAAACCTTGAGCGATAATGGATCTCGCATCAAAGCACGGTTCCACAGGGTCATTGGAACTCTTCGTCCAACCTTTGTTTGGCGTCTGTCATCCTGCTTCCGAGGCGTATGATCCACCCCTTGGGGAGGAGTGGGCACTCGGCGTCGATCGTTGCGATCGAATCGGTGCTCATCTGCTTTCATGACCCTTGTATTGATCATCACGCCCGGCCTCCGTTCCTCACGCCTCGGGCGATCTTGGACTATGGGCGGCTGGAATGAATTCTGGCGACGGATCGGCTGTGAACCTGTTCATGTTGGGATACAACTGAGTTTTGATCTCCACATGCGCCGGAGCAAATCCTGATTTCTGCAAACCTCTACCTGCCTCATTGGGAAGGCTGAATTGATTCTGCTATCTGGCGGCTGCTAAATTCTGAATCGGAGTTCGATATACAGGTTGGCGGTTGAAAGAGCTGGCGTCGTGGATTCTGGAACCCTCGATCGCGTCGCTCGTCCATTACTATTGAAGATTCTCGGTCGAGTCGCTCAGCCAGGTTAATAGCGCATCCTCCAAGCGCGAGCCTCGGGGTTTCTCCAACGATAGGAGTGTGAAGTGCATCCATGTTCGGCGATGAAGCTCCTCCCTCTGGAAGCGAAGTGAGGGGCTCGAGCAAGTACTCTTCATGGGCTTGCGGCGGATCGCCTCCACCGCCACCTTCGTTGGTGCGGGTGAATCCGAGGGACTGCGTGGTCCATCGACCATCGAGAACCTCTGCCGCCGAGTCCTTTGCTATCGCATTCGAACCACGGTCTCTATGGAACCGGTCGAGCAGGCCGTAAAGAGATTAAATCGGGCTCGATCGCGCGACTTGGGGATGGCCATTGGCGGGCCACCGCATGCCTCACCACCGCTGAAGCCTCGACCGCCGAGCAGCTTGCACGGTGGGAGGCGGGAGTGAAGGCGGTGCGAGAGCCGACCCACTCTTGGGTTGTGGTTTACGCGAGGAGGGCGCCCAGCGGACACCTGCAGCAGTCGTCGCCCGTGGATGGGGCGCGTCCACGTCGAGTGGAGCCTCCTGAAGCCAAGCGGAGTCATCGGCGTGAGCGTGGCGCGCCGAGGCGGATCTCGTGGCCGTCGACCAGAACTCCACACGAAACCATGATGCGGGAGATCGAGAAATCCCAACTTCTCCAACAATTAGCTAGAACACACCTTGCCCCGGTGGCGCCAAGCTGTCGTGGTTCTAAGTCGATAGTAGAATGGGGGTAGATATGGAGAGGCAAGATCCTAGCTATGGAGTAGTTGTATACATAGGGATTTCTGAGTTCAGGCCCTTCTCGGAGAAGTAACAGCCCTCGTCTAAGAGCCACGAGGCGGTCATTGGATTATCTGCGTATGTGTTACGAGTGCGAACCCTTCTACTGTGGAGGGTGGCTTATATAGAAATGCGCCCGGGACCCCAGCCAGCCTGTGATGAGGGTTTAAGAGTGCGTTAAGGCTAGGCGTTCTTGGTAGCCTTACATAAAAGTGTCATTAAGGTCATAAAGACTATTTAACTCTGAGACCGTTTGGACACGAGTGGCTCTTGGACTCTTGGTGGTGAGTGGGTCTTCATAGTCAGTGTCTTTGAATCTGTCAGTGGGAGCCTACCAGGTCATTGGAAGGCTGCTTCTCTTGTGAGTGTCCTTGTGGAAGGTACCTTTGGGCAGGTCTATGACCCTACCCGGTACATGACTTCATCATTAGCCCCGAATGGATCGAAGAACAGGTGCGAAAGATTATCAACTCCTTCCTCCTCAAACCTCGATCCATTGAGGGGCTAATGATGAAGTCATGTACAGGGTAGGGTCATAGTACAAAGGTACCTTCACTGAGACACTCACAAGAGGGCACCCTTCGATCGACACTGACCTCTCGAAGGACCCAAGAATGGGAACAAGGCGCTCAAGTTTATCCCGAACACCCGGCACTTTCGTGGCATGGGGGCTGAAGCCAACGACTTGCCATCTCTCAAATTTGATAAACGGCCGCACAAAAGGTAATATTTTAAATTCACAAGCATTGCTTAGCGCATATGAACAAGTTTTCAGCGTACATGATAACAAAATGCGAGTCTATTCAAAGATTACATCTTTGGAACATTCACCCGCTATACGGCGGGCACCCTTCAGGACGCCCTCATAATACATTTCGGGCTTGCGATGCTCCTTGCCCTTCGGTGGCCCGTCCGTCACAAGCTTCTCGCATCCGGCTTGCCCCGGTGCACCTTAGCGCGGGCAAGGCCAGCGGGCACCTTCAATCTGAGCGGGCGGCTTGATGACTTGATCCATGGGCGAGGCATCCACCGGCTGCGCACTAGCAGAAGTAGCTCCGGGCATGGCCTCATTTGGCCTGGCCGAGCTATAAGGCCCTTCATGGCATGTTCGGCGACCTTGTGGAGCTCGACCAATTGCTTGATTGGTCGCTCAAGGGCGCCGGTGTATGCGGCATCGACATCTGAGACCAAAACACCTTTTACTGTCGAGCTCCCTTCTTGTTTCGGTGAAAGCGGCGGCATCGGAGACACTCCGCGGCAGATCTGCGGCGCTCCTAGAGAGCTCGGATTCGGGTAAGTACTAGATAATTGACTTTTACATTCTTGCTCTGCATAAAGAATGCCTTACCGCTTGTGATCTTCTTTATTGCCTCAATCTCTTGGAGGGATTTTGGGCCTCGGCCTTAGCAGCTTTGGCACTCTCAAGAGCGAGGCAAGCTCGGACTCTCGGGTCTTGAGTCACGCTCCAAACCCTCGTGTTTTTCCACGAGCACAGGAGCTCTTGCTGTACCTCCGCCAGCTCGCCTCCCCTTCTCTCTTTCAGTGCGCTCGCGGCGCTTTGTTTTCGACCGCGGACACCGCCTCCTTCAGGCCGCCACCTGGTTCGTGGCCCCTACAATACCTCGTTACTCCGCTTCGTTCTCGGACCGCTCGAGGTTACGCTTCAATGCATTGGCCTCCGCGATCGGTCTGGCGAGGTCCAGCGGCGCCTTTGCATTCCCATATTGACATATTTATATTAGACTCCTGCGTATATCTTTTTAGATCCTCGGTCCAGATTTTCTTTCCAAACACGAACTAAGAATCGGGGCTCTGTCTATGCGGTAATATTTTTACATGTTCTAAACTTACCTCAAAGGCTTTGTTAGAAGGCTGATACGAGCTTGATCAGCCGCTTTTAGCGGATGAACTTTACGGATCACCGCACTCATGATAGTGCGGTGCTCCTCGTCGATGGGCTTTGTTAAGCGCCTCAACAAATTATCCGGTGCCTCGGTTGGGCCGGAGTCACCGGTGTCGAATCTTGCCCTTCTTCTGAAGGTCGCTTTGCCGGTCTTCGGAAAAATTGCTGGTTCCGGCGGAGTCGGCCTGATGCGGACTTAGAGCCCTCTGGGGTTTTGGCCCCTTTTCCCGGCGTCAAGGAGTGCGCCTTGCGGCGCCTCCGGGACCACCTCCTCCTGGTTGGGCCTTTTGGGACTCCACCCGGTGTCATCTGCGTCACAAGGAGAGGCGGTCGGAAGTGAAGTGCTATTCATCCGGCGTATCCGAGGAACCGCTCGGCAAGCGGCAAGATGGTCCTTGGCGGGCTACATGGTTATATTCGGCGTTAGAAGACACTGTCGACAAATGAAAATCCATGAGTTATTCTGGAATCCGGACACTTACGATCTCGCCCGAGGGCTTGGCCCTTGTTGGCCACCCTCCTCCTCGTTATCGGCGTTGGTGGAGAATGCGGAGGAAGGTCCTTCCTTCTTAGACCCTCAAACCTCCCGGTTAGGCGGCCTTCCTTTTCTTCTCTCCCCATTTGAGAGAGGCTTCTTCCTCCTCCTCTTCCTAAGAAGGATTCCGCCTCGGGGTTGTCGGGCGATGAGTCAGGCAACCCTGGCGCCGAGGAGCTCCTTGAGTTCCGTGGCCTCCTTCTTGGCCTTCTTCTCGGCACCACGTGAGGTGCGGAACCAGCAACCCGTTAATCGAGCGTCCGGCTGAGTCTTCGGCAAAGGCGGACGGTTAATCTGTCGGGGCGTCTTGACGATCTGTCAAAGTTAGGGAGTTTTAGATCCGCATAAGTCAAACTATGAAAAAGAGTCCCATAAAGGGTAAAATAACACCTCGCTGGCTTGGGCTGAAAGCTGAATCCCCTGATCTTGATGGCGGATCACGGGAGCTTGGCGCCCTTGAACAACACCTACGGGCATATTAAATGCGTAGTGTCGAAGAGCGGCTCAAGGTTTAGTCTTGTCTTGGGATAAACTCCCACAAATTGAAGGCCCGTTGTTGGCATGGGAGAATCCGGCGGATGAGCATCACACGGATTACGTTGACAAGCACTGAGATTCTTGTCCACCAGGTTTGAGACGCAAGTTTGGAGTCCGGCAGCTCATCTGAATCCCCGCGTCGGCCGTCTCTTTCCATGATGTGAGCCATGTGGGGAAGCGGATCGGAGTCGGGGGCCGTCGCCCATTGAGAATCGCGGCTCGGTGATGTAGAACCACCACGATTGCCATCCTTTATGGTATCCACAAAGGCCCTCGAGCCATAGGACTTTGGCCATCTTGCCAACCATGGCGCCTCCGCACTCCGCAGCGGCCGCCCACTACCGGACGACATTGAAGATCTTGACCATAAGCGAAGTGGGGCTGGATCTGAAGGAAGGCCTCGCACCTGACGATAAGCGCCGAGATGTTGAGGATGAAATTGAGGGCCAGATTGGGAAATCTAGGCGTAGTAGAACATGAGCCCCGGACAAATGGGTGAAGTGGAAACCCTAGTCCGTGGAGGAAGTGCGGGAGAACACCACCCTCTCATGGGGCACAGGGGTGGGGATGAGCTGCCCGCCGTCGGGCAGCCGATCTGTGATGTCATTTGGACAAGTATCCGACCTTCCGCAGCTTTTGATGTGCCCCTCCGTGTGGAGGAGGCCATCCACCTGCCTCCGCCGGGCATGGTTGGAGAAGGTTGAGGTGGGGTGTGCGGACTTGGTATTTGGAGCTCAGTCTTGTGAAATGGATGAAACAAAGGAGGAAGAAGGCGTGGGTGAAAAGGTGGATCCTTATCCTTATATGGATGGACAAAGTTATGAGTCCCCTTGCCAGCCTAGTAAAACTCACTTATCTCCCAAGTGCCGTAATCAATGGCGTGGATGGGTTACCCGTCGTATTGATGGGAATCCCGGAATAAGGGCGATCTATGCTTTGATAAGATGTGCCAAAACCGCCTCGCTAAGCGCCTGAGGTGGAGCAGTAAAAATGATTAAGTATAAAGGCACGGCGTGGTGTGATGTCACGCCCGCGGAATCGTCGGCAGAATCTGTGCAAAAATTATTCTCTCTACGGTGGTATGTGGAACTTGTTTTGCGAGCGGACACTATCCTTGTGTTCAAAACCTTCTATGAAGTATTCGGAGGAGGAACCCGCCTTGCAATGCCAAAGACAATATGCGTGCGGACTGCGTCGTCGTTGAAGCCTGGTTCGGGAGCTCTTGAGGAGTCTGGACTAGGGGTGTCGGATAGCGAACTATCATCTTTGGCGGACTCTAGACTATGAAGATACAAGATTGAAGACTTTGTCCGTGTCAGGATGGGACTTTCCTTGGCGTGGAAGGCAAGCTTGGCGTCTGGATATCTAGATCTCCTACCATTGTAACCGACTCTGTGTAACCCTAACCTATCCGGTGTCTATATAAGCGGAGGGTTTTAGTCCGTGGGGACGAACAACAATCATACCATAGGCTAGCTTCTAGGGTTTAGCCTCTACGATCTCGTGGTAGATCTACTCTTGTACTACCCATATCATCAATATTAATCAAGCGGGGTAGGGTATTACCTCCATCGAGAGGGCCGAACACAGGTAAAACATCGTGTCCTTGTCTCCTGTTACCATCCGCCTAGGCGCTGATTCGGGACCCCCTACCGAGATCCGCGGTTTTGACGACAGGAGCCTTTGCCACTTATGAAGACAATACCCTATCCTTTACAATTTCCCATACTTTATCCCGTTGAAAACTTCAACGGTTTGTCATCAATCACCAAGGGGAGATTGTAAGTGCATCTAGTGTCACCTAGTTGGTTTTGGAGTATTGGCGACAAATTTGGTTGAGGACTAATGCGTTTGTGAGAATTGCAGGATAACACAGGTGAGTGTCCCTCATTGATTCGGTTTACCTAGGAAGACCCTAAAATGTATGAAGACATTGGCGACAATGGTGGTATGTGAAGATATTCATATTGAAGACTATGACATGAGAAGACATTGAGTGAAGACTATGGGCCTTGAAGGCGTATGGTTTTGTTGTTTCCTTTTTCTTCTTTGTTGAGTCATAGGAACCACCGTCTGTTAAGTGGGGTCCAAGTGAACAAAGTCGAGAATGGTAGTGATGCTCAACCCAAATCCTATGTCTTCAGCGAAGACAATGAGAGCAAATCTTATCCAGTGGATGAGTCGACTTTGCTTATGGCCAAGTAAAGTTGTCATGTGTGTTTGAAATCGACCGTTGGAACACGTGTCCGGTTCCTTAGTGACCGAGGTCATTTCGGACATATCGGTCGGGTTGCCTAGTGGCTATAAATAGCCCACCTACACCATTAATTGGTGGCTGCTCGGAGTTAGTGCGGCTTTTGTCGTTTGAGAGCAACCCACATAGAAGCCTTTGAGAGAGAAATCCTTGCGAGGACAAAGCCCAAACACCCGAGCCAAAAGTGTTAGGCATCCTTGAAGTCTTTACATGCATGTGACACGAAGACTTATTACACTTGAGGCTGTGAATCCTCCGGCCGGTTAGGCGTCGCGTTCTGAGCATCCAAGAGTCATTGTGGATCGCGGTGAGCGAAGTGCATGAAGGTTAGGAAGTCTACCTTGAAGACTTACCCGAGTGATTGAGGCGAGGTGTGTGTCTTTAGCTCAAGGGAATAAGGTGAAAGCAGCGGTCTTACGAGTTGAATCTCAGCCTCCCTAACGGGCGTCACGGTTGTCACGACAAGCTGGAACGGTCCAACAAATCTGTGTCTTCAACAAGTGATTGGTTCTATCCTCTCCTCCCTTTACTTAGAGTTTGTCTTCGTCAAGTCATTGCCTATTTATGCATTACTGTTTGACTTCATTGCTTAACTACTATCGTTGGTTGGCTTCATACTATCTTCCATCTGATCCTTACTACTAAGTGTTATTAGTCTTTGTACTTTCACATTCTGCATACTTGACTATGGTGTGCTTGTTGTAGTTTATCTTCCGTTGCATATCAATTAGGTCATTTCTATTGTTTGTCTTCAAAACTTCACGTTTGAAGACTTCCATAAAATACCTATTCACCCCCCCCTCTAGTCGATAACTAGCACTTTCCTCAGACGATCCCTCTCAAAGTGGTGGTTCTCCTTGTAGATCTCCTCATTCCTTGCCTCACGGCGGCGTGTGCCGCAGCCATGAGTGGCGATAAGGCTCTTTGCATGCTCGACGGCGCTCCTCCTCCTCCGCTTAAGAACTTCGGTGTGCTTGCGCAAGGTCGTTGGCGCATGTCAGGCATCCACCTCCGCATCCGCCTTGGCGGCGGTAGTAAGCGGTGATGACCCGGCGGTCGGCGGTGGGCTGGCGGCCACAACCACCACCTCCGCCGGGCCGCTGGCGGGCGGGTGATGGCACAAATGTCGGCGGTGGGGTGGCGGCCCGCGCCCACCTCCCGCCAGACGCGGCGGCGGTGAAAGCCACAGCTTTCGGCGGTGGTGTGGCGGCAACGGCTACCGGCAGGCACCACCAGCGGGCGTGTGGTGGGTGTTCCGCACACCGCGGGGCGTAAGCGCACTACACTATCTTGGGGGCTGCGCCTACGCCGCCCAGTGTAGCCTCCCATTGGAGCTGTCCTCGATGTGGCGGCGTGGCTGGCGGCAGACGACGGACTGATTCAATGGTGATTGTGGGAGAAGCATCTGAGATAAGCTCAGAGGATGGAGGAAAATGTGATCTGCAGGACTACGCCGGCCGTGAGGTTTTATAGCGGCGGTAAGCATTGGGATTTTGGGGGATTTCAGCGAGTCAAGCGGGAAGCTTGCTTGTGCGGGAACCTCTCGAGTTGTCGAAACAGGCTCACCGATGATTCATTGGTGCCACCGTTTGGCAAAAAACGCACGCTTGTGCGCAAAGCTTTCTTGTTGTAAATCGTCTGTGATGACAGGAGGTGACAAGGCGTGCGAGAGGAGGACGAAGGCCACTTACACATACGGTTAATAAAAAAGCGTTTGCGATTTTATTACCTACTATTCCACCATCTGGTTTATTAGTATGATTTAACTAATAAAATCGATGCATGTAAGCCAAAGATTATATAGTTGGATTTGTATTTGAACATAGTTTCCAATTATATAATTTTTAAACATGCATTAACATTTTGTTGATTAAATTTGAGGGCAAAGTATGGCACGGAATATAAAGGAGACTATAGGCTAGACGGAGGTGGTACCACATGGTCGCTCTCTATGCAGCGAAACAACGGTCGGCCGGCTTGTAGGCGACCATTTCCTGCGTGTTCAACTGCTCTATGTGTGTGGTTGCTTGCAGTTCGGTGACATGGCCGCGCTTCTGCTCGCGTCCCCAGCGTCGCTCTGCTCGCCTCCCTCGGGTGCTATGCCTCGTCCCTCCAGCGCTGCGGTGTTTGGGGCTGGCGCGCGATCACGCTGCGTTCGTGTGCCAGCGGTTCGCCCTGAGCGGCCTGACAATCTGATTACCGCTCAAAAACTGCCATGCGGATGCGCCAGAATCCACGCCGCCCAGCCCTCCTTTATTCCTGTGTCCATTTACCTTCATCTCTCGCCTCACCACGACACAATATGCACACCACGAGGACACATCTGAGAGGACATCCAGCGGTTCCAATGGCGCTCCCGTGGCTCAACGCAGCGCTCGGTGACCGACAGCGACAACGGCGGGCAGTTCACCACGCATCAGGCGGTGGACACCCACATGAGGGGAAGGCCCTCTCGGTGTACCACGAACTATCCGGTCTCGGTGAGAGCTCCATCAAACTATGGAGCAGTTCCTTGGCGAGGACAAGTACCAAGTGGTGGCTTGACCTCGAGTACACCATCGGTCGTGGCGAATACGATTAGAAGGTTGTAAATGCGCCCAGTTGTGCGTGCGACATGACATCCTCGTCTACCACTTCTACCTTGCCACAAGGCCTTGCGAGCATTTCTCCGGGTTTATCAACAGCTCCGACTACAGTTTTGCTATGGTGGACACCACCAACGAACTAAAAGCGCTCAAGGTTTCGGACTTGAAATGACTGAATCTTGTCAACATCCAGCGCCACTACAAGGTCTGGGGCAGCGACCAAAACAAACTGAACTCCCTGGTTAACCTCGCCTCGGCCATCATCGACCCCTACTACGCGAAGATGAAGAATGGGAGCAATAAGGACAAGAACGCCTAGCACAGTGAGTGGCATAAGAGACTGGATGAACAACATGTCAAGTAGGCGGCCATGGACGCATACACAAGCTACGAGATGTACAGCGGATCGTTGACATGAGAAGTGTCTTCTTCACGACAAATCTGAGGATCGAGCCACATAGCGATGGCGGGGCGTCACAGGAAGTAGATGGCTAGGCGATCGTTTCTCCTATTTTAGAATGCATGCAATTGTTTATTGAGGTGTGTGCGAATGATGCATAATCACTTATGTAATTGGATGTTTATTTCATTTATATATATATATATATATATATATATATATATATATATACATATGTTATTCTACTATAGAGCGAGCAATTCACACGGCTTATTAGCGACAATAAATGCGTATTATTATTGGTCTTCCTTTACGTTTGATTACGGACTGTTTGCAGCGTATCACACACATCTTGTTCAGTTGAACCGTTTCCATTGTGTTGCCTAATCACACAGTTCATCTCGATGAACCGTATCTTGTATATCCCACGCCTTCATCGGCTTCCTGTTTCTTTTGTTCCTCCTCATCCCAAACAGTTAATTGAGCTGGGCTGTATGCCTGCATCGCTACGCAACAAAAATCTGAACCGTGTTTGATGCATCCGTCATCGCAAACGTTTTGCACCTTTTTGACAGTTTTTTTACACCATCGTTTGCGATTATCGCATCACACACAGTTTCGTCGAAGGGTCTCTGATCGTAGTGTCGCGTTTGGGCCATCCTGCAGTAGTGCAGACTATATGATTTTGTGGGGATAACTTTCTTTGGCCATGTTATTTTGAGAAGACATGATTGCTCTATTAGTATGCTTGAAGTATTATTGTCTTAATGTCAAATGATAGACTATTGCTTTGAATCACTCGCGTCTTAATATTCATGCCATGATTAGATTATATGATCAAGATTATGCTAGGTAGCATTCCACATCAAAAATTATCTTTTTTTATCATTTACCTACTCGAGGACGAGCAGGAATTAAGCTTGGGGATGCTGATACGTCTCCGTCGTATCTATATTTTTTATTATTTCATGCCAATGTTTTACAACTTTTATATACTTTTGGCAACAATTTATAGTATTTTCTTGGACTAACATATTGATTCAATGCTCAGTGCAAGTTCCTGTTTATTGCATGTTTTTTGTTTTGCAGAAAATCCATATCAAACAGAGTCCAAATGGGATAAAAACTTACGGAGATTTTTTTTGGAATATATGTGAATTTTGGGAAGTGGAATCAACATGAGGCGATGCAGGGGCCCACAAGGGTGAGGGCAGAGGGTAAGGCGCCACGGACCCTGTGGACACTCCATAAAGGCGGTTGGTGCCCTTCTTTCATAAGAAAGCTAATATCGGATAAAATCGTGTTAAAATTTTAGCCCGATCGGAGTTAGGATCTCAAGAATTTAGAAAGCGGTGAAAGGCGAGAATCAAGGCCTTGAAATAGAAGGAAACATAGAGAGGATCCAATCTCGGAGGGCTCTCTCCCTCCACCGCCATGGAGGCCATGGACCGGAGAAACCTTTCTCCCATCGAGGGGTGGGGGTCAAGGAAGAATAAGAAGGAGGGGGGCTCTCTCTGCCTCTCTCCCGGTGGCGCTGGAACGCCGCCGGGGCCATCATCGTGACGACGATCTACACCAACAACTTTGCCGCCATCATCACCAACTCTCTCCCCCTCTATGCAGTAGTGTAACACCCCTTCTCCCTGCGGTAATCTCAACTTAAACATGCTGCTCAACACTATATATTATTTCCCAATGATGTATGGCTATCCTATGATATTTGAGTAGATCCATTTTGTCCTATGGGTTCATTGATGATCGTGATTGGTTTGAGTTGCATGTTTTATTATTGGTGTTGTCCTATTGTGCTCTCCACTCGGCATAGTGTGAGGGTCCCTGCTGTAGGGTTTGCAATATGTTCATGGTTTGCTTATTTTCTGCGTTGCGTGAGTGATAGAAACACAAACACGGATAAGTGGGTTATGGCGTATGGGAATAAAGAGGACTTGATACTTTAATGCTATGGTTGGGTTTTACCTTAATGATCTTTAGTAGTTACGGATGTTTTCTAGAGTTCCAATCATAAGTGCATATGATCCAAGAAGATAAAGTATGTTAGCTTATGCCTCTCCCTCATATAAAATTGCAATAATGATTACCGGTCTAGTTATCGATTGCCTAGGGACAAATAACTTTCTTGTGACAAAAATCTCTCTACTAAAACTAACTTAGTTGTGTTTTTATCTAAACAGCCCCTAGATTTTATGTACATGCTCTTTAGTATCTTGCAAACCTATCCTACCACACCTACAAAGTACTTCTAGTTTCATACTTGTTCTAGGTAAAGTGAACATTAAGTGCGCGTAGAGTTGTATCGGTGGTCGATAGAACTTGAAGGGAATACAAATCCTACCTTTAGCTCCTTGTTGGGTTCGTCACTCTTACTTATCGAGAAAGGCTACAACTGATCCCCTATACTTGTGGATTATCAGCTTCCAACTAGCAAAATTTGTACCATCAAAGTAAGGACCTCTCGGTGATAGTTACCCTTCTAGGCGCCATAATCTCCTAGGTTGTGAAACCAAGGCTATGATCACCAAAGCTATGTAAATGAAGGCTAATGCGAGACCACTTGTAGGATCGAATGTATGCCTAGAGGGGTGATTAGACTACTTGAACACAAAAAATCTATCATTTTCCTAATTTTAGTTGTGGGCGGATTTTAGCAATTAAGCATAAGTCAAGCAATCAACCTACACATGCAATTCTAGGAGTATAGCAATGGAATGTAAAACATTGCATATGAAGGTAAGCGAAGGATTTGGAGAAAGCAAGCGCAATGGAACACGAGAGATTTTTAGGCGTGGTTCCGATAGGTGGTGCTATCGTACATCCATGTTGATGGAGACTTCAACCCACGAAGGGTAATAGTTGCCGCGAGTCAGCAGAGGGCTCCACCCATGAAGGGTCCATGAAGAAGCAACCTTGTATATTCCACCATGGTCATCACCCACGAAGGACACTACAAAAAAACCAGTTCTGTGATGATACATGTTTTTTACACTAGGTCACGTTTCTGTCATGCATGTACACCCATGACGATTTTATGACAGAATCAAGATAGTCATACGTGTGCTATCGTAGAAGTGTTCCATGATAATACCGAAATTATCATCACAGAAGTGTCCACTTCCATGATGATAAATGATGCGTCATGGAAGTGTTTTCGTCAAGGGTAACCGACACATGGCATCCACCGTAATGGGTCGCTGTTAAGCTATCGGGTTTTGGTTTGGATCCGGTAACCCGTTAACAGCCCGGACCAATGGGGATTTCCCACGTATAAAATTCTCAATGGCCAGAGGAACCACATGTCGGCTCAGCGTTGGGACAAATGTCATCCACTCATTGGACGGGATGTGCCTATGACACGTCGACACGTGGCAAAGCCCAAGAGTGGCCAATTCAAGTGAAAGGCCGGCCCCTTTGACTTGGTCAAAAGGTAGCGGGTCAGCCCATGGAAATCCTGTTAACGGCATGTTCGCATATAGCCCATTTACAGCCTGCTAACTCAAGACCCATTATGGCCTATCCGAATTAGGCCCAGTAGCGTCATCTGGGCCGTCCAATATGATTCCAGCCTGTTGTAACTTTTGGCCCATGTATGGAGCATGATGTCTTTCGGCCCATATAAGGCCCTTTTGTAACCATGGGCCCATTAACGGCCCATAATGAATAGTATATCGCTTTATATCCATTAACGGCCCATTATTCCATTGGGCCGTTTTCAGCCCATGTTATCTTTTGGCCTTCTAAGGACCCATTTATTCTTGGGCTCATTTCCAGCATTCGAATACTCACTGTACGTTACTGGATTGTTCTGCTTGTGGGCCAAATTCAGCCCATGGCTACACTCAGTCCATTTGTGGCCCGTTAATCCGTTGGGTTGTTTTCGTAGCGTCACCAAATACGGCCCACCAACGACCGGTTATGCCTATCGATAGAATGAAGACCGTTAACCATATCGGCCTTGTAGGATCGAAAGTATGTGTAGAGGGGGGTGATTAGACTACTTGACCAAATAAAAATTTATCCTTTTCCCAATTTTAGTTGTGGGAAGATTTTAGCAATTAGCACAATTCAAGCAATCAACCTACACATGCAATTCTAAAAGTATAGCGATGGAAAGTAAAACATTGCATATGAAGGTAAAGGAAGGGTTTGGAGAAAGCAAATGCAATGGAATCACGGAGATTTTTGGCGTGGTTCCGATGGGTGGTGCTATCGTATGTCCACATTGATGGAGACTTCAACCCACGAAGGGTAGCAGTGCCTTGTGAGTCCATGGAGGGCTCCGGCTATGAAGGGTCCACGAAGAAGCAACCTTGTATATCCACAATGGCCATCGCCCACAAAGGACTTGCACGACTGGGTAGATCTTCACGAAGTGGCGATCTCCTTGCCCTTACAAACTTCTTGGTTCAACTCCACATCTTGATGGAGGCTCCCAGCGACACCTAACCAATCTAGGAGACACACTCTCCAAAAGGTAATAGATGGTATGTTGATGATGATGAACTCCTTGCTCTTGTGCTTCAAATGATAGTCTCGCAACACTCAACTCTCTCTCTCTCTCTCTCTCTACGGTTTGGCTATGGTGGAAAGATGATTTGAGTGGAAAGCAACTTGGGGAAGGCTAGAAATCAAGATTCTTGTGGTAGGATTGGAATGTATTGATCTCAACACATGAGTAGGTGGTTCTCTCTCAGAAAATGTATGGTGGAAGTGTAGGCACGTTCTGATGGATCTCTCACACATGGAGAAGCGGGTGGAGGGTATATATAGCCTCCACACAAAATCCAACAGTTACACACATTTGACTCATCTCGGTGGGACCGAATGGTTAAACTCAGTGGCACCAATCTGTTCAAAAATGTGAACATTAGCAATCTCGGTGGGACCAATGTGCTAGGTCTTAGGGCAAACATCATCTCGATGGCGCCGATTGCATCAACTTGGTGAGACCAAAGTGAAGCAATAAGGCAACGAGAGAATCTGTCTAACCAACTCGGTGAGACGAAATAAGCATGACAAGTCATAGAGTGTTGTCAAGGCCATCTCCGTGAGACCGAGACCTGTATCGGTGCGACCAAATTGTTAGGGTTTCTAGTTGTGGCTATGTCATATGAAGTCGGTGGCTCCGGGTAGAAAGAATCGATGGCTCCCTCGGCACTATCTAAAACCTCTCAATGGTAGTGTCCTCATTGTCATCTTCGGCATCATCTCTCAGCTTCTCCTCAATAGATTGTATCTCAGTGACCTTGACATCTAGATTGTACATTTTGTCTTCAATTATCCGCTCTAGGCTCTCCTAGTTCTTGGCTAAGTTGGCCAGACTTCGCTCAATCCTTTGACAAAATGAATATGAGTGAAGTATGTTGGCGGAGTAACCCTCAGAGCACTCTAGTTCTTCTTCTTTGGGATCCACATCAACAGATTGGAATCCTTGGAGTTGTGGTTTAACTTGATGATGTTGAGATTGACATAGTCTTGGGAACCCACTTGACCATGGCCTTAGGAGCTTCTTTAAATGAGTCAATCTCTTCTTGAAGCTTGTCTTTTACTTTCAGCTTGTGGTCTTGTGGTGGAAGATCATCTTGAGCTTGTGTTCCCCTAAAATAAGTGGGGTCATACTTCTCTTGTTGAGGAACAAACTTCATCTTGGGGTATTGATCTTCTTCCCACTCAACTCCATTGGCATTGAACTTCCATTGAAAACCAACACCTTGATTCTTCCAATGCCTTCCTTGTGTACAATTTCCTCAAATTGCTTACTCCCGGCAAGGCTCTTGTAAACACCTTTCTCTATAATTCCCTTCAATAAGATATTTTCTTGCTCAAGTGTAACTTGGCTAAGAGAACCATTAGTGGAATCAAGATAGCTACTAGAAGCAACAGTATTGGATTTATCATGGTTATTGTTACTACTAGACGAAGAATCTTTCTTGCTCTTGTTGCTAGATTTTACTTGTGGCATATAAGTAGACAAGAGGAGACGTTTGGCAAGATAAGAAGAACTCTTCTTTTGAAGATCATCATTGATAGCTTTTATGAACTCATGCTCTTGCTCTAAATTTAGCTTCTCGAAGCGTAGCTTCTCATGAGTCCTTAAGAGCTCTCTATGATCCTCTAGAGTTATTTCATGAGCTAACTTAAGAGTCACAACAAGAAATATGTTAACTTGCGACCATTACTATTGGTCCTTTGAAAGGTCATTGTTTTTCATTTGCGGCGTTTCTTTGATCAAAAGCAGATGGTCGAAAAGCTATGATAAATGGCGAAATTAACGACCTTCTCGTGATAAGGCCGTGGAAGGTCACGACCAAAACAAATGGTCATGGATTCTATGACCTTCTATTTTGGTCGCTAACATGTACCTTGAGCCCACGTCGGATCCGACGTGGTGGTAACGATAAGCAAAATGCGACCAATTGAAAAGGTCGTTGATAAGATTCACCAGTCCAATTACATCTTTTATATGGGTGGAGCCACTAATTCCAACAAATTTATGTTTTATGGTCGACTAAATGGGCCAAGCCCAACTTTAGAGCCTTTTCTTTTTGGGCCCTTTACTTTTTCTTGTAAATTTCTTTTTATGTTGGCCTTTTCATTTTGTTTTTTGCTGGCCTTTTCATTTTTTTAACTTTTTGGCAAAATTATTATTTTTGCTATTTAAAATAAAATAAACAATTCCACAGCAACATCGTTAGTTGGTTGTAACCTTTTGAGTATGATCTAACTTTAAGCATAGAAAATTGGAAAACATATATTTAACTCATATATATTGTTAAGAAATTTTCATAATTTTCTTTATTAAGCGGCATGTACACTACGAATACAATTTTCTTTGTAAGCGGCATTTCAAGCGATACATCTCATGACATCGTACATAAAACAGACAATAAAAAGTTTACAATATGCCATATGGCTCGGATCACACAACACATGACATCCGAGTTCAAATGATCCGAGAGCGAAAAAACTTCACCAACACATCATACTATACGCACATTCGAAAGAGAACAAACTATATGTCGAGAACTAAGAAGAAAATAGGCACTAAGAAAGCGGATAGTATACTTAGTAATTACTATAGGTTTGCTCACTAGATACACACACACTTTGCATATACTTTTGGAAGGAAGTGCGATTCAAGTAAGCTAGAGTTATATCAAGACTAAGATACATGACGGTAAATAACAATAGGAAACAACAATTTGGAAAACCGAGATAGAAACTAATAAACCTAGAAAGTAACAAACTTGTACCCCTGATAAAGACCAGTAATCAACCCAAACAATCGGTACATTCTAACATGTTAAGTGGATACCATTCCAATCATATGTGTACCATGCCATAGGAAAAAAATCGGTGACCTCTTTGCTACAAATTAAGCGGATGCTCTTCTACTACTAAACCATTCAAGCTCATGGTGGGATTAACAATACTAATAACTTTGTAGGTACAATGAGTGCAATGACAAGCAAATAGTGCAATAATCCCACCACAACGCCTGAAAAAAAACTATCCTACTGCCACTCTCATCCATTCAACTGACAACATCTATTTCATGCAGGGGGGAAGGGAATAGATAGGCTACCAGTTAATGATGGCGTCAACAATGATATGGATGAGGTTGGCGTCGGTTAGCAGGGATCCACCTCCCGTTAGTTCCATCCACGTTCCGATGAGGCATTTTCCTCATAACCAGGTTATATCACCACCAAAATAGAATAGAGTCAGCAAACAATAAGAACCTCCTCACGATCGACCGAACAAGAACATAATAAATCTGGTCGAATGCATGACTTTTGTTCACCTCACATACTGTCGGTACACAAGGATGAGAATAAGTGGGTGTTGTTTTTTAATTTGCATAGTCGACAACAATAGCGGATGTCTTGTTTAGGTACATAAGCATGTGTGAGCACTAAAAGCTTGATCTATTTGGAGGAAGCCGACATCGATCGAGTTCTCACAATCTAATTCAGATGCATATATCACATTCCATTGGTTACATTACTCTTCACATACCAGACGGCGAGAGCATGAATATGCACTACTCAGCCATTCCATACAGATCAGTTAACTTGTACTTTCATGATATAGTTCACTACTCAGCCATACAAACATATGCATCAATACTTCTTATAAAGAAATAAAACTAATCCTAGTCGTCAGCTAATTGTATAAACGCACACAAAATAAACCTTTACCTCTTGACTCTAGAGATTATCAAACTTCTACTCGGCAGTGGTCGTTCTATCCACCTCTGCATGCATCCACTCCTCCAGCTCTAAGCAACTTCCAAGAAACAGTAGCCGCTCGAACATGCACACAAACAAACACAACAAACAAATTAATCAAGATTTTGAGATTTTGCATAAGCCAGAGTCAAGCTCGGCTATTCAAGGACAAATAGTGTGAAGAGCTTGATGATTATATTGACATAAGCGGTTACGAGAGAAATTGACCACATGTACAGATTTTAGCATTTTCTACCTAAGTACAAATAGAAAAATTGAACATAGGCAAGTTGATTATACTTGTGAGCTAACTAGAACAAAAGAGAACATATGCTGCGACTTGTTGAGGGCAGAAATAATAATGTTTGATTCAGAAATTAGTAATATGAGGCTCGATGGGTCCTATATTAGAGCTGTTTGGACCCTCTCCCGCTCCAACTCCGCTCAGGCGAGGCGACATCAGTTTAAATTTTCGTAGTCACCCAAGGGCCCTCATGCTGAAGGAGGCGGAGGCTTGCGAAATAGGGCCTTAGTGCTATGGGGATTAGAGCATGCACACAAAAGATAATTGGCAAACAAAACTTATTGGTGGGTTCTCAACACGAGCAAGCGGCAAATGATAATGTTTATTGCAATAATTAACAGGGCAGTAGCTCAACCTAAAGAAAGGCAGCAGAACTTATATGAAAAAAACCGAGTTGTAAGTGTATAAAGAGCGATCAATGATTCATTCAGGAGACATGGTAGTTTCTTCTAACATATTGTACTATCAAGTAAACTCTCACAAGAAAGATGCCCCAGCAAGTAAGATGAATGGGTGACAAACTGAATAGTGAAACAAGTTGATAGTTATACACTATAGTGTTTACATGAGTCGAACTGAATGAATTTCAGATTATGTTGCATGCATTTGCATAGTGAGTAGGTATCATTTCTGAACACTGGCAATGTGGTTGAACATAACAATACTAGGAATGAGACACACCAAACACTGCAGATCAGTGATGTAATATAGCACTATAGGGGCAGGGAAGCAACCAGCAGCAGCAGTAAGGCGGGGAGGCAACCAGCTCGAGTAAGACATCCTGGAGGAAAAGAAGCCCTGGTCATGGCGAGAACCTTCTTGGCACTCAACAAGGGGCAGGCCAACTCCTCCGGCGCAAGCTTCAGGAGCTTCCTCTTATAATCGCTTGTCTTGTGCTCCAGGGAGGCGGTCACGGACACGGCCTCTGTGACGCCCGCTCGAGGGAGCACTCCAAAGGGAGCAGACCTTTCACTGCAAGACTCATGGATGGTGCCATGTTTGCTCACTGGATGAAATGAATGGAGATGTCATCAACATGAATCAGAGACAGAACATAACTGTTGTTGTCAGCATCAATTAGAGACAAAGCAAATTAATTCTTGTAAAAGCAAATTAATTCTTGTAAAAGCAAATTTTGCACACAGCCAAGTACTTCTCCTGAGTGTTTCATGCTTTGTATCATCAATTCAGTTGGACAGAATCGACCAATGGTATGAGAAGAAGTCCTATCAGAATCACAAATCAGAAGAACACACCCCCTAACAAGCCTGAAGTCAGAACAATTCGTTTATTTTTAGACAGTGGCTACCACCAAGCATTGGAATGTAAAATGTTTGCAGCAAAAAGGCTTCGTCCGCCAGAGATTTCTGCTCGTACCATTGTAAAATGTTTGCAGCAAAAGATTTGATTTCTAAGCCGCGAGCTTCTGTGACCACATTTAGTACATAATGTGTGTCTTTTGGCCTGGAGCATCTACCAAGTAAAATTACTACCCACAAGCAGCCTTCAAGTTCAGTCATAGACAAGCCAAAGATTACAATATAAGTGCCAGACCCAATTGTAGCGAGCCATACCGCGTAAGACGCCTTCTTGATCTCTCTCTGGCCGGCGTCCTTCTTCACGCCGAGCACGTCGTAGTAGTCCCTCACCATCACGGGCCTGGTCCTTGCATGCAGCCACAGACCTCAGGGCAAGCTCACCAAACCGGGAACAAACAAGAACCACAAGGATTAAGGTACACATGGCATTTTCCCAGTCTGCAGTCACTAAATAATTGAAAGGTGTATGACGGAAATACAGCAAAATAGTCCAGTTAACTTGTTGATTAAGAGACTAACAAAACCGGTCACTCTAAGCATACTAGAGCTTCAAACCTCAAGCTAAACAGAGTAATACTAGTGCATACAAAACCTCAAGCTAAACACAATATGCAGTACAATGCAGACATATATACTCATACAAGATCACTGCCTGCAGTTTTATGTACATGACACACACTGCAAAAATCTTAAGAGAAAATAACTGCACCGAGCAATTTACTTCATGATTAAGCGAGCAAGTCGACATGGCATCAAATCAAACACAAGCATAAAAGATCTGTCAATCTGCATCATCAGTAGAGCTACACTGCAGCAGGGCATTTCAGCATTATTTAACCCTTCAAATATTTTGTCAGAGTACATGCCACGAGTCAATAGGTTAGGCTGTGTTCCAGACAAGGATTTCCTTTCAACACATAAATGTATGTGAGACTGTGAGTTATAGCCAAGGATTTCCTTTTTGTTTATGTGCAATAGGTCAGGCTGTGTTCCAAACAAGCTTTCCACTACACAAATGTTGATAATTATTCTTAGTCTGAAAAATCAACTGGCACAAATTTAACTTAGGAGCTTCAGAGCTACACAATGCATGCGATTTAGAGATGATCTTCCTTTTCGCTGCCGATCAAGCCAGCATACTTGCTACCATTTTTACCTGAAAGCTCTTACATTGTCCGCTCAGGATCCCAGGGGACTGAAGAAGGAAGCAGTGACCTTGAGTCCAGCAGCTTTAGCGCGAGGCTGGACTCGATGCACCTCGGGGTCTTGTACTGGTTGATGGAGCTGCCTGGAGCAGCAATAGCGAACGAATGAATGAACCCCTGCACTACAGCATCAAATTGATTGTGAGGAAATTTGTCAAGGGGAAGGGGCGGGAGAGAAATCTGAGGGCCGAGATCCGGGAGTACCTCGGCGGCGGTCAGGTACGAACGGACGACGGTAGGAGTCCGGTGTCTCTTGTGCAGCCGGCACCGGACGAGGAAGAGAAGGCGTCGAAGGGCACAGCCGCGTCGTCTACCGAGAAGAAGCACGCACGCGGAGCAGGGTGGCTCCCCTACCGACGTGGAAAGGAGGCTACGTCGCGGATGGGGAAGCGGTTGGCGGTGGCGCGGGAGAGAGGTTTGGTGGCACCACCGACCGTGGCGGTGGTGGTGTGGGAGAGAGGGAGAGGTTGGTTGGCGGCGGCAGAGGTGAATGAATCATGGAGGAGGAGGAGGGATGGCAGAGACGAGGTCAGCGGTGGTGGATGGGCGGCAAAGGTGCAGACTGGCAGCGAGGGGGAGGGAAGGGAGATGGGCGGCAAAGGTGCAGACTGGCGGCGAGGGGTGGCAGATCTGGATCTGGAGCGGCGGTGGGAGCGCTAGGTTTCGTGTGCGGGTCTGTGGACCGGGCTTCGTGGGGCCAGAGGCTGAGGACTTTTGAGACAAAGAGGGGTGAGGAGAAAGGGCTATCGTCGCATCCGCGAGCATCCGACAGCGTTGGGCGCGATCCGTGGCGTGTTAAATGGGCCGTCGAGCCGTCTGGCGTCGTGGATGTCTAAATTGGTCGTGTCATTAAAAGTAAGGTGTTTAATCGTATAAACATTTTATGATATGAGAAATTAAAAAAAAAAAAAAACATTCTCATTGTGTCAGCAAATGTGACCTAGTTTTAGGAAAACTAACAAACTTGGAATTGGAATAAGACAAATATCTTTAAAAAGTGTTTTGAGAAATGAGTTTTAGGGAAATCATTTTCTATTTTAGAGTGTCAAAATTCTTTTTTGTGAAGAATCTACCAAATATTTGTTTGAAAATGGCACACACCATTTTCCAAAAGCGATAAGACTACATTTATATACGATTGGACCAAATCTTAACATGTAAAATACTTTTGATCCACCTCTCATCAAAAAGACAAATTATGATTCAAAAAGAATCTCGTGAGCATTCTTTTGTTTTTCTTCTACTTTTCACATGAAAAATTCAGAAAAAATGATATCATATTGTGCACAAGGGTGTATCTTGAAATGGCAAACAATGTTGCCTAAGCAAGTTTTCATCTTCTTTGGATGAAACAATCATTTTCCATTTTTGAGTGCCCAAAATGAGTTTTTTGTGAAGGACCTATAATATATTTGTTGCAAAATTGGACCGAATCAATTTTATAAAACCTTAGGACTTATTTAATGTACAATTGATCAAATGGTTGGGTGTAAAGTTTTGATCCACCTCTAAATGAAAAAGACAAATATCTGCTCATTCAGATGAAAGTGGGTCAAATTTGAACTGCAAATGCCTCATAGTTTGCTCTTTATTTTTTCCAAAAATCTTTTTTAGGTATATCTATTTAATCAGAGAAACACCAAAAAATTCCAAGATTCAACCACTAGCTAGGAGCAGTCATGCTTGCGCCGTTTTGATCGCATTTTAAACGAGCATACAAAATTCAAAAAAATCAAAAATTGGAACACCGTTGCATTGTGTAATTATATGTGACCAAGTTACCATGAAAAATAATAAACTTGTGTCTGGAAATTCTTTTTAAAAGTGTTCTCGAAATGAGCTATCATCTATGAAGATTCATGGCTTTCAAGCCAAATGATCAATCTTATGGCCACATTCATGGCATAGTTTGTTCAAATGACCTCATATTGTTCACAAGGGTGCATCTTTGAGTGGCAAACAATGTTGCCTAAGGGAGTTTTCATTTTCTTTGGGCGGAAAATCAATTTTCCATTTTGAGTGCCCAAAATGAGTTTTTATATGAAGGACCTATAATATATTTGTTGCAAAAATTGGACCAAATCAATTTTATAAAATACTAGGCCATATTTAATGCACAATTGACCAAATGGTTGGGTGTCACAAGCTTTGATCTACCTCTCGTGAAAAAGACAAATTTCATGGAATTTAGTTGGGCGGGTCAATTTGAGCTACTTTGGTACCTCATAGTTTGCTCTTTATTTTCCCAAAATCATTTCTAGGTACCAAAGTATATTTAATCGGAGAAACACCAAAAGTTTTCCAAGATTCAACCACTAGTTAGGAATGGTCAAGCCGCCGTTTTTGGCGCGCATTTGAAAGCAGGCATAAAAATTCAAAAATTGAAAAACCTTCGCATTGTGTCATTATATGTGGCCAAGTTACCAGGAAAAATAATAAACTTGTAATACAATAATTGTTTTAAAAAAGTGTTCTCAGAAACGAGCTATCATGTGTGGAGATCAATGGCTTTCAAGCCAAATGATCAATCTTATGTCCACATTCATGGCATAATTTGTTCAAATGATCTCATATTATGCACAAGGGTGCATATTGGAATAGCAAACAATATTGCCTAAGGAATTTTCATTTCTTTGGGCCGAAAAATCATTTTCCATTTTCCGAGTGCCCATAATGAGTTTTTTTTGTGAAGGACCTACCAAATAATTGTTACAAAATTGGATCAAATCAATTCTCTAGAATACTAGGCCATATTTTATGCACAATTGACCAAATGGTTGGGTGTCAAAACTTTTGATACACCTCGGTGAAAAAGGCAATCTCATTGATTTAGTAGAGGCGGGTCAAATTTGAAGCAATTGCCTCATAATTTGCTCTTTATTTTTCCAAAAATCATTTCTAGAAATACTGAAGTATCTATTTAATCAAGGAAACACCAAAAAATCAAGATTCAACCACTAGCTAGGAGCGGTCATTCCATAGTTTTGAGCATTTTAAACGAGCATAAAAATTCAAAAAATCAAAAATTGGAAAGCCTTCGCATTGTGTCATTATATGTGACAAAGTTATCAGGAAAAATAATAAACTTATGTCACAGCAATTCTTTTAAAAAGTGTTCTCAAAATGAGCTATCATTTGTGAAGATTCATAGCTTTCAAGCCAAATGATCAATCTTATGGCCACGGTCATGGCATAGTTTGTTCAAATGATCTCATATTATGCACAAGGGTGCATATTGGAAATACAAACACTATTGCCTAAGGGAGTTTTCATTTTCTTTGGATGAAAATCAATTTTCCATTTTGAGTGCCCAAAATGAGTTTTTTAAGGACCTACCATATATTTGTTGCAAAATGGGACCAGGTCATTTTATAATATATTAGGCCATATTTAATGTACAATTGATAAAATGTTTGGTCATCAAAAGTATCTATACACCTCTGGTGAAAAGACAATTTTCCTCCGATTATTTGAGAGCGGGTCAAATGCGGCTATTGCGTTGCCTCATAGTTTGCTCCTTATTTTTTCCAAAAATCATTTATAGGTACATAAGTATCTATTTAATCAGAAATACATGGTTTGGTGGCGTCGTTGAGGTTTGGATGATGGCGAGGGCAACTCGAGGCGCGTAAACTTCGCATGCCCGCAGCATGGTCATGCATGGTGTGGTGTTGCCACAGCGTTCCGGCGGCCTAGGCATGTCTAGTGGGTTGAGCACTCCTGATAGGTGTCAGGGAAGAAGAAGGCAATAGAAGAATCTCACGAGGAGGCTGAACTAAGCTCAAACATGAATTAGCACCCAAGTGTTTGATTAGTGAATGCGGAAATGTACATAGCCAATGGGCACGAGTTTTCATGAGGATGATCATCTACTAAGGACACTATCTTGGAAAGTTTGCAGCTAAATTGGAGGAGCCTAGATGTCACTTACTTTGCAACATACCACCTCAGGACGAAATATGAATGTTGAAGCCACACTAACATGTATTGTTAGATGGGGCTCAAATTTTGTGGAAGCTATGATTTGGGAATATAGAAGATGTGCCAAAAATTAAGCTCATTAGGATTGTTGAGGGAGCGTTGCGAAAATTAAAATTTTCCTACGGTTTCACCAAGATCTATCTATGAGTTCATCTAAGCAGCGAGTCAAGAGAGAGTTTGCATCTACATACCACTTGTAGATCGAGTGCAGGCGTTCGAGGTGGTGATGATGAAGCGTTCCCAACGTGATTCGATCACCGATGACCAAAGTCTTTGAAAGGACAGCACCTCCGTGTTCAACACCGTGTCGGGACGATGGCGTCTCCTCCGTCTTGATCCAGCAAGGATGAAGGAGAGGTTGAGAAGACAACTCCAATGGCGGCAACCACGGCGTGGTGCGGTTGGTCTGGCAGTTCTCGTGAGGGGCCATGGCTTCGCGTGGAGAAAGAGAGGTGTTGGGAAGGGAGGGGGCTGCCTTCAATTGTGTTGGTAGCCCTCCCCCCCCTCTATT
>JAHIAM010005241.1:0-30922 GCA_021605205.1 Aegilops longissima
AACAAAGTAAGTCTTAAGCTAATCGAGTCGGTTCCTCAGCGCTGGGTTTTTCCATACAAAGTACTATCGTTCGAGGAAGATAACAAAATTTTAAAACTGGTCGTTTAAACTTAGCAACTTAGCTTCTCTCTTGTCCATTTCGGCAAAGCGTGAGTTCCTCGGCGGCGCTTGGCAGCCCCACATTATCTTCCCCTTCCCCGGTTAACTTGTGGGTGGATGAACCTTCTTCTTGTTTGAGAAGAAGAAGAAAATAAAGTTATGGAGCCTAGTGGCTCGTTATAAACGCTGCGGGTGTGGATGCTGCACAAAATGTTAGTAAACACATGCATAAGATTAGAAAGCATGTATTGACAAGTTATGCGCCCAACACATAAACTTCTTGATGCCGCAATCTGCACCGGCTTTGTACAAAGATTACATGCAACAGCGGCAAGACTTGTACAAAAGGGTGGTTGCGGAGCAGGTTCCGGCAACCGCCTATAGGTAAAACTTCGAAGATGCTCTATATTCGAGGAATTGCTCACGGGCAGCCATCTTCGGTCTCAAAGCGGACAGCGCGCGGGCCTAGTGACTTCGTTTCACCCGATAAAGGCCTTCCGCCAGCGTCAACTTGTTGGAATTCTTGGCGGATTGAACGCGAAGAACAAAAGTCGCCTTCCTCGACTTACGGCATTAACTGCGGCTATGGTAGCGGCGCAAAGCTTCTTTGATAACGGCGCAGCTAAATCTGACATCTGAAGGCGATCCTCCTCGAGGAGCAGCGCGTCATCTTGTCGCGGCTGCTCTTGCTCAAACTCATCATAGCGAGCACTCGGGGTGACCCGTATCTGAGTTCCGTGGGGAGAAGCTGCCTCTGCTCCATAGACTAGGCGAAAGGTGTCTGGCGGTGGCTCGATTTGGCGTCGTCTGATCGACCAAGAACCACCGGCGGCTCCTCGATCAGTTTCTTCCGCACTTGTGCAGCCTAGTCGAAAGTTCTGGTCTTGAGTCCCGCAGCACCAGCGTTTGCTCTCTGCTTGACCGTTGCTTCTCGGATGAAACGAAGCAAAGCAGATCTTAGCGTAAGATCTTGGGCATCTTGCATGAAGGTGCGGCTCGTGAGCAATGTGTGCCGTTGTCGGTGATGATTCTGTTAGGAATCCCAAAGCGGCAAACAATTGACTGAAGAACTTGGCGCTGACTGACATGATGTCACCTTCCTCACTGGTTCCACTTCGGCCACTTTGTGAACTTGTCGATTGCGGCGTACAAGTACTCAAAGCCACGGCGGCTCGGGGAAGGGGCGAGGATGTCGAGCCCCAGACCGAAAGGGCGAGGATAAAGGGATCGTGCTGAGAGCTTTAGCTGGTTGGTGTATCTGTTTGGAATGGAACTTACGCTTCACACTTGGTTACTTATGCAGTTGCATCTGGAGGGCTTCGGCGAAGAAACCTTGCGGAAGCTTTGCGGCAAGTGCTCTTCGCCAATGTGGTGACCACATATGCCTCCATGTATCTCTGCCAACAACCTGTCCATCTTCGGCAAATACACTTCAATTTCACACGTTGAATCTTCTTACATGCAGGATGTTGTCAACAAACTGGTACATACTTATTGCCAGGGCTACTTTTCGCTTCTTCTTGCTCTTGGGGAAGTTCTCACATGCGAAGGAAGTGGGCGATTTACTGCGCCCATCTTGGAGCTTGTGGCTCGACAACAAGACTAAAGGCTCACCTACCTGCTGGGAACATTAGCTTCCACGGCAGAATACTGTGGTTACGCCAGACTTGATGATCCCGGCAAGCTCTTGGAGCAAAGCTTGTCAGGGCGTCTTACTTCATGAAACAAACCGCAGGGCTTTGCGAACAGACTGCTCCTCGTGATATTGCTTTGATTTTAGGACTTTCTTGGCGGTGGCTCGAGAGCTCTGCGAAAGTAGTCGGAAACCAATTTTCTCTTTTGCTATGTCTTGTTGATGGTGTTACGGTTGGTTGAGTCAGCTTGAGCACAAAATTCCTGGTTCCCTGAGTAACTTAAGTCGGCACATTTGGAAGGCCATCAACTATATCATTCGAGCTCTTGGAGCGTGTTCCATTTGCGAACCTTCAAAGTGCTCTTCTAGATTTCTTACTTCATCGATGTGCTTCCATCAGCGGACTCGATAATCTTTATTTACTTGGCGGACGACAAGTTCTGAGTCCCCGACAATGACTTCTTGATCCCAAGGTCTACGCAATCCACGAGACCGGCAAGCAAACCTTCATACTCTGCGGTATTATTTGTTGCTTGTTCCTTGGGAAAGTGCATCTGGACTATGTACTTGAGGTTCTCTCCGGTGGGTGCGATAAGCAGCGCGCCCGACACCGGCGCCTTGCAGCGAGAAGGCACCATCAGTACATCAGCCACTCTTTATTTGCCACCTTGTGGGATGCTTGTCTGGAATTTCTTCATCTTGCGTTGGCGTCCACTCTGCTATGAATTCTGCCAATGCTACTGCTGGATAGTTGAAGTGCTTTCAAACTTGAGACCAAAGCTTGACAGTTCCGATGCCCACTCGACAATTCTGCTGTTATTGTACGGATTTTGCGAGAATCCTCTTCATTGACAGTGACAACTGTTATCTCGTGTGCTTGGAAGTAATGGGCGCAGCTTTCGAGGCCAGGAGGCGGCAACAACTTTACACGAGTACCTTGATCTAGCCCCTGCGGAAGGGCCGACAAAGTAGAGCTGAAGCTGCACCATCTTTTTACATATCTTATCGCAACCTGTCTTTGATCTGTCCTTATCGGGACCCGAGCTTGCGGTGAAGCCCTTGCTTGTCTGGATGCGTGCATCTCGGTCTTCGGCTCATCATCTGCCTCCCTCTCCGCTACTAACGCAGCACTAACCACTTGATTGGTTGCTGCTACATACAGCAACAACTTCTCTTGTGGCCTAGGTGCGACAAGTATTGAGTGGAGGGCAGGTATCTCTTCAAGTCTTGCAGCGCAACCTCCGCCGAGTCCATTTCATTGGACCTGCTTTTTCAAAATCTTGAAAATGGCGAGGCGCTTCAACAGAACTTGGAAATAAACCTCTTGAGCAACCACACAACGGCAAGCCTTCGACATCCTTGGCGCTTTGGTGCTTCAATCTGCTCAATGGCCTTGATCTTGTCGGGATTGGCTTGATTCCCGCTGAGACACAAAGAACCGAAGCTTGCGGAAGGGACTCCAAACACGCACTTCTCGGGGTTGAGCTTGAGGTTGATCTTGCGCAGATTTGCAAAAGTCTCATCAAATCATGAATCAAAGTTGCTTTGTCCTTGCTCTTGACCACTATGTCATCCATGGCTTCTACATTTACGTGTATACGTGGCTCAAAGGCATCATGGACTACTCTTGCAAAAGTTGAACCAGCATTCTTTAAACCGAAAGGCATCCGTGTATGAAATAATGCGTGCCACATGGTGTAATGAATGCGGTTTCTCTTCATCCTCTTACGCCATGAAGATCGATGATACCCTAAATATGCATCAAGAAATGAAAGCAAATCACATCCAGCCGTGGAGTCAACAATCTGGTCGATAAGTGGCAAAGGAAATGGGTCCTTGGGACAAGCTTTATTAACATCCAAGTGAAGTCGATACAAAGTCTCCATTTCCCATTTGCCTTGCGTACAACTACGGATTGGCCAACCACATGGGATGGAGTACTCCTCGACAAGGCCTGCTGCTTCAACTTCTTGATTTCTTACGCTATGAATTCTTGGCTCACTTGCTTTGTTTCCTAACTTTTTTGCTAGCGGGCGGCGTGAGACGAACAGCTAGGTGGTGCTCAATTTCTTTCACAGGGAACACGGGGATGTCGGATGGTTGCCATGCAAACACATCGACATACGCCGCGGGAAAAGTAATGAGCTCGCCTTCTATTTAGGGTCAAGTGTGGCGATGGTGAAGTACCACCGGTGCCGTCCTCCTTGGCGGGCACTTTCTTGGTCTTGGCGGAGCTGCCATACGTCTTCTTGCACTTGCGGTGGAGCTCGATGGTGCGTCCTCGGCGGTGGCGCAGCACTCCGAAGAGGTGCGCTTGCCGAGTGGGCATCGGAGCTCTTGCGGACTTGATGGTTTCTTCTTCCCAGAGAACTTCAGCGACAAGTGGTTTGCTATCATTTGCGGCTGTAGCATCGGTAAATCTTGTCGGCGCAGATAAGTGCATCCTTCTTGTCGCCATGGACAGAAATGGCGCTTATCGGCCGGGCATCTTGAGTAAGTTGTAAGCATAATGAGGCGGCCATGAACTTGGCGAGTCTTTGTGCGTCCAAGTATGCCATTGCAGAAGCGATGGGAAATCGGCAGCGTCAGCGTGACCCTCTCGGTTCTGAAAGTGAGCTTCGCTGCCAAATGTTCGCAAACAGCGTGATCTTCCCTTTGGGCTTGCTCCTTCTGGGTTGATTCCTTGGAAAGTACGGTTTCTTGAGAGCTGTTGTCGATTTGAAGCTTATGGAGCACTGCGAGAGGAGATTAGGTTCAGAGCCGGCCCGCCGTCAACCAACATCTTTGTGACCTTGAGGTTGCGGATGGTTGGTGAGACCAACATCGGCAAGCACCCGACCGCGATGATGCGATCGAGGATGGTCCTCAATGTCAAAGATGATGGGCGTCTTGGACCACTTGAGGAGGTTCTTGGCGACTCTATGGATGGATTACGCTGCATTAACCTCACGCATCCATTGCTTGAGTTGGCGGTGCGGTATCTGAAGGAAGCACCACCGTCAGCATAAAGGACCTCGTTGCCTTTTGAAACTCCACCCATCAGCTTCATCCGTCTTCCATGTCTTCATCATCTTCATCTTCGTCTTCTTCCTTGTCACGCGGCCAGCGGGAGGTCAGTCTCCTTGCCGCTGCTTGGCCTTGCTTGGCGTCCTCCCGGCCGGGTCTCTTCTTACTTGCTGCACCTGCACCTTCACAGGCCTTCTCTTTGTCTACGCTCGTATTCAGCTCTGTAGCTCAACAAGCTGCTCGACTTTCTTGCAGCTCTGGAGATTGTGGCCCTTAGTGCGGTGGATCTTCTGATCTTGCTTGTTGGAGCTGTCGGGGCTTGTCGGCGGCCGCCACGAGCTTGGCGGTCGGCGTCAGCGCTAACCTCCTTTGAAGCCGCTAGCTTTAGCCTTGCCCAGCGCCAACTCCGTTGCGGACTGCTCGACAACTAGTACTTCTTGGTTTTTTCTTCTTTACATTGTTTAGCCATGGCTCTTCCTTGCGAGGCGATCTCCTCCTTGTCAGACTCTGCTCCACATTCTCTCACAGGAGTCTTCTTCCTTCTTCAGCGCATGCACACTTATGCAGCTAGGGCGTAGAGCTCAGCGTCTTTCACTTTGCACATCGCCATCTCCTCCCTCATCCTGCGGTTTAGCACATTCGATGGAATGCCTGATCACCTTGGCGAGGTGGACATCCGGGATGTTGTAATGCACATGGCTGAATCTCTGTATAATTTGCGCAGGGACTCTCCTTCATACAGGCGAGTAGGTGAAGGTCCTCTCCGGCCATGAGGCTTGTGGCGCTGTGAAGGCGCCAACAAACTGATGGCACAAATCTGCCCAAGAAAAATAGAGCTGTCCGGCAAGTGCATGAGCCAGGATCACGGCGTTTGGCTTGAGCACTAGAGGAAAGTAGTTAGCGAGGATCTTGTCGTCTCGTCCCCCGCAGCCTGCCAGCGATGGTGTAAATCTTTGAGGAACTCCGATGGGTGTGTCCTGCCATCATACTTCTACTGGCACATCTGGTTTAAAGTTTTTTCTTGTCAGACCCACCAGGACTTGCGCAGCTCACAGTGAGCAGCGGGCAACCTACAGCGTCTGATAAATCGCTTTGGTTCCCTGGCGCATGCATGTCGACGATGGGCCCGGCCTGGTCGGATTAATGACGGCGCTTCTCTTGGCTTCGATTCGGGTTCGAGCATCTTCTTCTTGCCGTTCTCGAAGAACTTGGCGCTGGTCGCGGCGAGCTCGCGGATCCGGCGACATTGTGGTATTTGTCGTGGTGGATCCGGCGAGTCGGCGATCTTGGCCTTGGGAAGGAGTGTCTGATGGCTGCACCTGCAAGTCGTCGCCATCAGCTCGCGCCTTGCGCCTTGCCCTTGGTGCGAGGCACTTTCGGTTGCAGCGGGACTTCGCCCGTTAGCGAAGCCGATGAACTTCTGGTTGTGGCCCTCCATTAAATCGACCTTATCGGCCGTTGGAGGTAATCTAAATGTGTGAGCTCTTGCCAAGGCTTCCACTGGTGTGGTTGGTAGCAGCGTGCCGGGCGAAAAACGGGATGTGCTCGGACTCCTAACCAAGTTAGGAGGAGCGACATCCATGGCGACAAATACTCCGCTCGTACCAGCATGCTGATGTGCATGCGGGTCTCGAAACCTCGAGATCCTCAACTTAGCCTTGATCCAGCGGCGTATGGTCTGGGAGCATCATGGCTGTCGGTCCGCGCTTCACAAGAAGGGCCGCGGTGCAGGTCGGACACCGACGCTTTGCCCTGCCTTGTCCTTGGACTGGCGGCGTTGTGGGCTCTCTCGGCAACGCCCGTTCCTCATAGCGTTTCCCCCACCACAGCAGCTCCGGTGGTGGTGGGTTCAACAGAGGCCGGCTCTGCTGCTGCCGAAGACTTTTCTTGGCGCCATGTTGATGAAGATGTTGATGAAGAAACTGCTCGTGTGAGCATGGATCGGGTTCACACAGCCTCGGCATCGCTTCTGGCGCGCCAAAGATGTCGGGGAAGCTGGTGTGTCCCACGAACACCTATGGGACCTGGATCCCTTGTGGTTCGGAGGGCGGAGGATGCTGAAGAAGCGGATCGAAGCGATGCACGAGCAAGTTGCAACGAAGCTCTCAGGAGATAATACTCTCTTTGCTTTGTGGATTGTATGTGTGTTCTTGCTAGGGAGCAATGGGGCTCAAAACCTAACCGGCGTGGTCTCGTATGAGTAGGATGAACTAAGCGGGCGAACCGGAGACCCTTTCTCGTTGCACTTGGGCCTCCTTTTATAGGCACAAGGGGTCACCCATGTGCCAAGTAGACAAGGGTAAGATAGTAAAAACATAGGTTGGTACACCGCTTTGTACGGTGTCACGATGATCTATACCTAACTCTGACGGCAAGGGACAAGAGTCATAAATGCCGTCCCGTCGCTCGAAACGATTATGAGGGACCGTCAAGTGCGCCTCCGTTACGCCCTGACGGTGGCTTATCGGCGCCGCTTATCGCTGGTCCCGTGGCAGCTGCCCGCCGACACGCGTGCGGAATGGCCCCGTGGCGACACGTTGGCGGATGAGCTGGAGCGGAGAGAAAGAGAGGTTGCCTGCCGCGGCAAGCACCTTGCCGCGGCCGAATCCTTGTAGTGCTTGGGAGCTCGTCGATCACCAAGCCTTCCCGGCAAGCTCCTCTTGCCGGGGTCTTGTTTCTTTCGTGCCTCGAGTGGCCTTCCTGGCAAGCTCCTCTTGCCGGGGCTTTGATCACTTTGTTCTTGAATGGCTCCAAAGGGGCGGAGAAGATATCTTGGCGGTCACGGACCAGTCCTGCCACGAAGTCTTTGCTTTGCCCGTGCACTTGTTCGGGATACTAGGGTACCCCTACTCTAGTACACCGACATTGTGATAAATATAGAACTTCTCTGGTTCGTAATTTGGACTTCCTGGTTTATTTTTTTAGTAACGAAAAAATACTAGATTTGTAATAAATATTAAACCGGTATGTTATTTAAATTTGAACTTCTAATGTTTTTTTAATAGAAACAATGAAAGTATTTTTTATGATTATTGAATTCTATTTTTAAAATTCGAACTTCTTGTTTTTTATTTAGAAACGGTGAAATATCTCCTTCAAAGTGGTCTGTTATTTTTTTTGAACTATTGTTTTATTTTTGTTGGAAGTTCTTATGATCTCCCCATCAGTAGATTTGGATTTTCAAATTTTTATACATCGAACTACTTCGTTATTTAATTTGAGCTTCTTCTTTCCATTCTTTAAAAACGAGAAAAAAACTAGTTTTTGTATAAACATCAAATTGCTCCTTTTTATTCAATTTGGACTTCTTAGTTTTTAAAATTCCAACTTTTTTTTCATTAGTAGTGTGAAAAATACAAGTTTTACTATAATTATCAAAATGCTTTCTTATTTTAATTTGAACTTCTAGGGTTTTTTCGAAGGAGGAAATTCATTTTATATATAACTTTCGATCTGCTCTTTTTTTTAATTTGAACTTCTTTGTTTTATTATTCTTTAGTAGCGGTTAGAAATCCGAGGTTTTAGTAAATATTGAACCGCTGCCCAACCGGAGACTCTTCCCCGACTACGTCGTCCACCGCAACAGCTAGCCATCCCTCATCTACCGCATCGGATGAGGATCTGTCGTCGATCTCGTCGTCCCGCCGGATCAGCCGCCCTATCCTCCACCTCCAAGGAGGTGCCCCGAGTCGCCTCATCTATCGCGCCACCTCAATTCCCGACATCGTCTTGACCTGCTTACTTGGAACCGCTTGCACCCTCACCAATTCCTCGATGGCCGAGGCCAACTCGGCGCCACCAAGGAGGTTACGCACTCACCGCTACATTTTATCTTTTATTCGATCTCACGGGGCTGCGGTGCATGATCTGAAACAGCCATGGCGGGTCTCCATCGGCGGTGCTATTGCGGTCACATCATCCACAGCGTCTCTCCCCATGTCGTTGCTTCCTCGGTGGTGACTTTCACACCGGCACTAGCTGCTGCTCCGGCTCTCGTTAAGCGCTGCGGCTTTCTGTTCTTCTTTGTCGGCCTGCTTGCTGCTGCTCTTGCTTTTCGTTCGTGTTGCTGCTTTCTGCTCTTGCTCTCGCTTCCGGCGCTCTTGCTGCCCACGACCTCGGCAACTCAGGGAGTTGCTGCTTTAGCTTTTCCTTCATGGTGCTACTTCATGACTTGCTCTGCTAGTCGTTCCCTGCTCGGCGTCTGCTGATTTAGATCCTTGCTTCTCTGCTACTAGTGCTCGAATGCCTAAACATCTATTGCAATGCTCGCTACTAGTTCAATCAGTTTGACGGTAAAATTCAGTTTTATTTGTAAAGTTTAGTTTCTTGATTAAGTTGAGTGAACAGAACTTACAACATCTGTCGGAAGCGGCTGGCCAGGTGATGCCTTTACATCTAGCACTTTTGGTGATGTATTTTACATCATCTATGCGGATGATATTAGAGTCCGCCAGATTAACGTTGGATGTCTTGTCTGCTTCAACCTCGCCGCCATACACCTCGCCGGAGCTGCTCCAGCAGCCGAAACCGTCCATCACAGTGAGCAATACCCTCGGCTTTGTTTCCATAGGCCTCGAGATCTTGTTCCTGCCTCCGGCAGTCACACCAGCATCACCATCCTCCACGTCCAACCCAATGATGCTGAGGTCCACAAGGCTATGCCAAAGAGGTTGTACACTCATCGCATCACTTTATTACTCTGCATTCATGTCGATCCCTCAGGGATCCTTTGCTATGGAACTACTATGGTACTACTATTCATGCATTTGGTTAGAAGGAGTGGAGCAAAGCAAAAACTGGAGGATTTTTTTTCCTTTGGTGTCTCTTTTGAAGAAAAAAACATAGAAATTTTAATATTCACTTGGACGTCCTTTTCAAATTAATATGCATGAAGAACAGAACTAATTGCATTACTGGCATAATAAGATTCTTATTTTTTTTTCATTTTCACGTGGTTTGACTTTAATTTGACCACGTTTCTCCATTCATGTGTTCTTCCAATTCATGTGAACCAAACACCCAGGTTGACTGAAATCCTATGTTTCCAAATGCTCTGTTTTGCACATGCATTCCTATCCTATTCTTGTGTTTTTCCTATTCCTGCGTTTATAGAATCCTCCAATTCTAAGATTTACTTGATTTTGAGATGAGCGTCAAAAAACTACATGTGTTATGTCCTGCTCCTGCGTGTCGTCATCCACCCACACAGGTGCACCATCAACGAAGCGTTCACTGCGCGAAGATCCCCCTATGAGACTTTCTTTCGCCGCCTTAGATCATCTTCCCGTTGCGGCAGCGCGCAACTGCATTACCATCATCGGTGGCGAGATGAACACGAGGACTACACAGTTCGGAAGAGAGGTGTGATCTTCGTGTTTGCTTATGTTATACATCAGTTATTATTACCTGCTACTTTATCGTTCAAACTTGAGTTTTAAAATGCCCGTGGGTCTCAAATCGAGGTAGCAATGTATAGTATTTGTCTACTATCTGGTTCATCTGGGGTCTTCTATGTGGTTCATGTTGGGTGGGCAACAAACAATAGATGATCCATTGTCTATCTTTTTAAACTGAAGCTATATTCTACCTGCTATCATTAGTTTTGGATCCATCCACTCGTTTGCTACCATCAGTCCTGATTTTTGCATGCACCCCTTAGACCTTACAAAATCTAACTATTTTTTATTATGCATGTCAGGATATTGTACACAATCATCTTGAACATGTAGATAAAAGAAGAACCGTTGCATGGGAATATAATGTCATGCGAGATGCCGCTCCATGGTGGGGTAGTGCCCCCCCTCTTGCATTTCAGTTGTATTCGAGAGGAAGATAAGCTGTTGGATGGGGATTGGAAGGAGCCGACCACGCTTTGTTTACCACTGAGGTGTTTGCTCTAACTTTGGCATCTTGATGTTGGTCATATCATGCATATGGCGCCTCGCATTGCTTACATTATACATCTTATATGTCATCGACTTAGTTTAGATTTGCTTTGTGTGAATACCACTGTTTGGTTTCTATATCATACTCCCACCATTCCTAAATATTTGTCTTTTAGATATTTCAACAAGTGACTACATACGGAACAAATGGGTGAACCTACACTCTAAAATATGTCTATATACATCCGTATGTGGTAGTCCATTTGAAATCTCTAAAATACGAATATTAAAACGAGAAGAAATATATAAAATATGCAATGCCATCTTCTTTAGCCGGGCATCATATCGTGAATCATGCAATGCCATCCTGTTTAGCAGGTCATTGTGTAACATCCCAAATTTCCTATTTGGAATGTTCTACAATTATAGCTAAGCATCTATGCATTTGTTTGAATTTGAGTGGCATTTGAAGTTTGAAGTTTTGGAGTTGTTGGAATTTGAATTCAAAGTTTGGCGGTTGAAATTTATTTCAAACCAATGCTGACAATACTTGAGACAAAGTATGAGAGGAGTAAACATGACACTCCAAAATGTCGAAAGAAAACATTGCCAAAAGTTTGAATTCAAATTTGAGTTTTATTTTGAATTTTAGAAAATGATTTTTTATAAAGTTTGGATTTTGCCCCTGGAAAAATGTTCAAATTATAGGGAATATTCCCCTGATCATTTTGATATATATATATATGTCCTATATAAAATATTTATATTTAAGTATTTTTCTCTCTCTCTCTAATTCAAAAAAAAATAGAAAAAGGACCCGGCGCGCCCGGCCAGCCCATTGTGACCCGGCCAGGAGCCCACCCACAGGCAGGCGGCCCGGCCAGCCTGTGAACCGACCCCGCCCGGCCCGCGCCGGCCTCAGCCCATGCCAGCGCCCGCCGAAATCCCTCCGCACGATTGCCCGCCCGACTCCCTCTCTCTCCTCGCCGACAAGCGGGCCCCACCCGTCGTCTTCCCCTCAACCAAGCAACGCCCAGCGCCGCCGCTCGCGGATCCGCAAGATCGGGATCTCATCCCGATCCCCTCCGCGATCGCCCCTCGCCCAAGTCGTGCCCCCTATATACTCCCCCTCGCCCGTTTCTCCCTCGCCCCTCGCACTAACCCTCCCTCGCCCGCGATCGTCGCGGAGACCCGGCCGCCGCCCGCACCATTAGCCCCTTGACCGCCACAGCCACCCTCGAGCTCTTGAGCCCCACCCCGAGCTCCCTCGCCCGTCCGAACCAGCAGGAGATCTCCGTCGTCGTCCCGACCACGGAACCCCCTTGCCGTCGCCGCCCGAGCTGCCGTCGCCGTCGCCCACCGGTGGTCGCGGACTCCTCTCCGCCGTCCGATCTGAATTCGATGCTTTAGATTAGATTGGCGAAGGGTTAGGTTTATTCAAATAAACGGTTTAGTTCGGTTTAGTTCGGTTTTAGTTAGGGTTTTATTAGACCAGCCGAAGCGGTTTAAAGCCTCGGGCACGATTTAGTTAAATTCATGAGCGCTAGATAGGCCATTAGCGCCGATTTTCGTTTTAGTTTATTTTTCGTTTTCTGTTTTAACAGAATAGTTTCAGTTTTGTAAAATTCATATCTTTTAATCTACTTATTATTTTAAGTGATTCTTTTTTGTTGGTTTGCAAATTTATTGTAGTTTCTGTGGAAAATATAATTAGTCATGTTAAAATTATTTAAAATTGCTTTATTTTAATTTAGACAGAATAGTAATTCTGCTATAAAATGAGTTAGGAATATTATTTTTAGTGATTCTTTTTGTCACAACTTTGTTTTGACATTGCCTAACCGTAGGAATTTATTTGGGCATTTTAGAAATTAATAAAAAATAGTTTTAATCAGAATCATGTTATTCCTATTTATTCAACTAGCTACTGTTTTCCTATTGTTTTAATTAGCAAATAATTTTATTTCTCCTATGTGATAGTTTATTCTTGATTAGTTTCTGTAACTTTAGATCAGGAACTTTTATTTACAATAAATAGAATTTTTATTTTATATTTTCTTGCTAGGATTGTTTTAGGCATAATAGGAGTTTTATAATAGCTTTTAATGTGATTCTTTTTGCTCCTAGTTGCATAATGTTTTCTTTTCTGTTAATTAGCAAAAACCCATGCTTAGGTTCTGTTAAGAAAAAAATTTGTTGTGTAAAACTATTTCATGGTTGTTGTTTGATGTGGCAAAAGCATTGATTTGGATTTCTTCGAACTTTCTTTGGGTTTTGATTCGTTTGTTTTGTGTGTTTCGTATTACTATGCTGTTATGCTAAGTGATCATATGCTATATGCTTATTATGATTGTTGTTTGTCGGTAGAATTTCGGTCTGAAGCTTGCTACCAGAGTCCCTAGCTTTCGAAGATCGTCGACCAAGGCAAGTCATTGATCATATTTTCTTTACTATGCCTATGATTTTATTGCATTAGAATTATACCTCCCCACCATGCATGCAGTAGGTGAATTTTGAAGTTATGTTCTTGAGTAGTATCATGAGGTAGGATGAACCAATTCCTCTTGTTACCATGACCCGGGACGAAGTAGTTTATTTTGCTATGCTCGTAGACGGGGTTGGTTGAGTGAATCATAAAGGAGATGTGAGAGTCAAGATGATGAAAACCCCATGAACTTCAAGCTCAAGATGGACTTCAAAATTTACTCTTTGGGTGGAGGGCGGTTGTGGGCACCACAGAGAACACGGTGGTTGGCGGGATGCATGGAGAAGCGCCATGACATCTTGCGGAAAGCTTCACCCAGCCACGAAGAGATGGATGGATACCCCATTGACGGAAGCTTACATGCAGCCGCAAGCCATTATGGGCTCGGCTTGGTCAACCTTAGGTGTGACTCGGCAGACGGTACTACGAGATGTAGAAGAGCGGTAGGATTGGATGGAGTGCGGCGGTGGCGGAGGAACTCTTCGGAAGACCTGTTTACGTTCGTCCGTCTTCAAACACCATGAAGTGCGAAGACTTAAAAGGAGGAGCGATTCTTGCGGAGTAAAGTCATAAACCTCTGCGGAGAAAAGATCTAATCGATTAGCCGTGTCCCGATTCACGGACAATTTGAGCCTCGGAACTTGGAAGTATTTGGATATCTCAACACTAAACTTAATAAATTAATTGAGGGTTATTATTTAATAATTGGGAATGAGACATTGGTTGGCGGAACCATCTCAATAACTACCAACAATTTTGTAGTAATTGCAAACAAGTCCTTATTGTAAGGAAAAGCGGCTTTTGCAAAATGATGAAACTTAGAGCCCCAGCCAAATTGCATATAGTGTTAGTAATTTTATTATTGTTCTCTCTTCATGACTTGCGGCATATTCAAAATGCTGACCTACGGCTCACGCGTCTTATGTTGCAAAGGTATTCGATCGAGGGTGAGGCTACGATCCGCGCTTGGCGATTGCCCTATGGAGTCGGATGGACTCGCTATTCTTCTCGCTTCGCAGCTTTACTTAGTTTATTTCTCATGAGTTGGCCTTGGCGAATTTATTCTATTGTAATAAAGACTCGATATGAGAATCGTGTAATAAATTCAGGTGTGATTGAACTTTGATTATTTCATCAATGTCTTGTGAGTGCGGCATGATCTTGGGATGAATGCAGACACGGAGACTTGACCGATTTTGGGTGGTCGCTCTGAGATGGTATCGAGCTGCTGTTGACCGTGGGGCGTAACCTCTAGGATCGGAAAGCCATAGGAAGAGACTATTTATTTTATGTCCTTATCATTCCGTAATTCTCCTGTTCATTTCGACTTCTCTCGATTTTCAACATTCTAGATGGCCGCGAGTTCACCCGGTTACGCTACGGAGTTTTGCCGGCCGGATGAGGCGATGCCTTCGGCAAGAAGCTGGTCAGATCGTGAAGAAGCTGAAGATTGCTCGCCCTCGATCACGGAAGCCTACCAATGCACTTAGCGGATACCGCTTCTGAGTTGAGGTGCACATTCGGGAAGAACCGGAGGACATCTGAGCCTATTGACTTTGAGTTTACCGATTTCAAGCTGGATCCTCGGAAGAGACATGGCGATTTATCGTGCACTTGGACATCTCGAGAAAGAGTACTGAGGCGAGCTTGATCCATCGAGACCTCGCCATGATTTCTCGCGAGCGAGCGGAGATATCATCCGTACCGTGAAGGCGGCTCCATTCTCTCATCGTCCAAGACTTGCGGTGTCTTCTCGGAAGCAGGAGATCCGGACTCGCCGTAACTTCGAAGGTACACGGAGGCTGTTGTTCCATGAAGCTGGGCTGGAGGAGAAGGCACCGCAGACTTCCTTGACCATGAAGAAGAAATCGCGGATTTCATGGAGAAGTCGACAAGCTGAAGATGGATGTTGCGCATTAGAGGAAAAGATGGACTTGGGAGAAGACCTTTTTCGAGTGGAGATGCCGGACCTCTCGTGAGCAATGATCAGGATTATGAAGGAGCTCCGAAGAAAGCCGCAAGAAGGCGCCGCATCGGAAGGGCGCCACACGGAGGGCGCGCGCGGAAGGGGCGCAAGGATAATTGATGAAGACATTTAGTCGACCGCCATGTTATTTTATTTTCGTCGATCGGTTAGGTCGTTATTTTCGATTAGTCGTGAGAATTTTATGTCGAGATTGAACCATGTTTGAGTGGATTGAATAAATGATTGGTGTGATTATGATTGTGCATTCATATGGGTAGTGTTATTTTCTCATTAGACCATTGTTCTATTCTAATTTTCTCATCCACTCCAAAACACGGATGCCTCAGGGGCGTGACCCGGTCTCAACTTTCGCGGAGCTCACCCGGCTGATCCAGCAGCGAGAATGCCCTCATGCGGATGCTCATTCGAACCGAACAACAACAACAACAACAACAACAACAATCCACCGCCACCACCCCTGTTGACAACTTGACCCGCTTCCTAAGGCTGAATCCGCCGGTGTTCTCTAGCAGCTTGGCGATTGTGGCCGATGATTAGCTCCGCAAGGTCGGAAGAGTTAGTCACTATTGGATGCCGCGGATCACGAGAGAAGGTGCGCTTTGCCGCATCAACGATGGACCTGCAGCCTCTTGGTGGGAGAACTACACGCCACTTATCCCCCGCCACCATCGCGTGGGATCAGTTCAACAAGCTTTCCGCACGCTCATGTATCGGTGGAGCCATGAGTGCGAAGAAGCGTGAGTTCCGCAACTTCGCCGGAGGAACCATCTTGTGGGGCGATGCGTGGATGAGTTCAGCAAGTTAGCTCGCTATGCCCGGATGATGTGGCCACGGATGCATAAAGCGGAAAAAGTTTCTCGAGGACTCAATGGCGAGTGGGAATGCAGCTTATGGTGGCTACCTTCACCAACTACCGGGAGCTGGTAGACAAGGCCACCATACTTGAAGGCAAGCAGCAGCAGATTGATAGCATAGCGGAAGTATGGCGGGGAAGTACAACTCGGAGCTCAGCGAAGCCCGTTATGCCCCATACTGGGAGGGCATACCCATCATAATCATGGAGGACATAACCATGGAGAAATGGGAACAACATAACCGGGACAACAAGGCGAGGCAATGGAAGCGGCAATGGCAACCACATCGTCCTGCCCGGCTCCGAAGGATCTAAGTCACATCACTGTTTCAAGTGCGGAAAGCAGGGCACTATGCCACCACTGCCGGAGGCCAAGCGGAGGAATGGAAGCGGCAATGGAAGCTCAGCAAAAAGCCCAACCCTTTTCCTCGTGCTCGGGTGAACCACATTGATGTGGAGGGCGTCTATGATCAGCCGACAACTTGTGGTTGGTAAGTTTTATTGAATTCACGTTTAGTATTGGTACTCTTTGATTACGGTGCAGCGCATTCATTCATATCAAGGGTAGTTGTGGAAAAATGCGGGTTGCCCACTAGAACCCTTAGAAGCCCTCTTCCGTCGGTTCAGCGGGAGGAGAAATGATGGCGAGCTTAGGCTGTCATGCAACCCTCAACATCGGAAACCATAAATTTCCGCGAGACCTCATAGTATTGGAAACCCGGACCTTGGATGTAATCCTAGGCATGGATTGGTTGACAGTTTGAAGGAAACATAGGCTGTGCTGCCAAGTCGATTCTGCTCACCACCGGGCGAAGAGGATCAAGTATGTATCGCGTATCCGATGAAGAATCGGTGCATTCCCTCACGGGAGTTGTTCGGGAGGAAGTGCCGATGGTGCAAGATTTTCCCGATGTGTTTCGGAATTACGAGAATGCCACGGACGGAGACATTGAATTTCTGATTGAGTTATTGCCCGCGCAGCCCCAATATCCAAGAGACCCTATCGGATGCCCCGAGCGATTTGAAAGAGACCAAGAATCAAATTAATGAGTTATTGGAGAAAGGATATATCCGACCAAACTCATCACCTTAGGGAGCCCAGTTCTTTTGGTAGAGAAGAAGGATGGAACCTTGAGAATGGTTGTGGATTATCGTTAGTTGAGCAGCGTGACCATCAAGAACAAGTACCCTCTGCCGATGATTAATGACTTATTTGATCAGCTAGTTGGAGCCAAGGTATTCTCCAAGATCGATCTTGATCGAGGTATCATCGATTGAAGATCGGTGAAAAGATATACCCAAAACCGCATTCACCACGGTATGGTTTATATGATTATACCGTCATGTCATTCGGATTGACTAATGCCCTGCATACTTCATGAATTTGATGAACAAGGTATTTATGGAATATCTGGACAAGTTTGTCGTGGTGTTCATCGATGATATCTGATATTCTCCAAGAGCGAGGAAGAGCATAAGGAACATTTGCGTCTAGTTACGGAGAAACGAGAACATCGGTTGTATGCCAAGTTCATAAATGTGAATTTTGGCTGAAGGAAGTTGGATTCCTCGGACATGTTATTTCAGGAGAAGGAATAGCAGTTGACCCGCCAAGGTTGAATCGAGTCACCGATTGGCGATCGCCCACCTCGATCAAGGAGATCCGCGGTTTTCTCGAACTCGCGAGGATATTATCGGAGGTTTATTGAAAATTTCTCGAAGATTGCCAAGCCCATCCTGAGCTGTTGAAGAAGGATGCCAAGTACATTTGGACCGAGGATTGTGAAGCGGTTTCGAGGAATTGAAGAAGCGTTTGGTTCTGCCCGATCTGATTTTGCGGACATACACAAGGATTACGGGTATATTGTGGCGCTTCTCGTCGGGGACTCGGAGGTACTCATGCGGGAAGGAAAAGTTGTAGCTTATACCTCCGGACAGCTCGACCTCACGAGATGAATTATGCCACACATGATTTGGAGTTAGCGGCCGTAGTGCATGCACTCAAGACACAGAGACATTTCCTTATCGAAACCGTTGTGATGTTTACAGATCATAAGAGCTTGAAGTATATTTTCACGAAAAGAGTTGAACCTCGAGCGGAGGAGATGGCTAGAGTTAATCAAGGACTATGACATGAGATTGCATTATCACCGGGAAGGCTAATGTTGTAGCAGATGCTTTGAGCCGTAAGAGTTATGTGAATACTCTTATAGCGGAGGATTACCCGAGGAGTTAGTCGATGACCTCGAGATCTCCGGTGGAGATAGTTCGAGAGGATATGTTGCAACTCTGGAAGTTCAGTCCACTTTGGCGAAGGAATTCGTGAAGCCCGGAAGTCGGACAAGGAAATTGATGAGATAAAGAAAAAGATGAATGAAGGAAAAGCTAAAGGATTTCGTAAGGATGAATCACGGAGCTATATGGTTCGAGGATCGTATTTATGTACCCAATGATCCCAAACTCAAGAAGCTAATTCTTGGAGGCTCATGATTCGCCGTACTCGATTCACCCGGTAACACCAAGATGTACTGGATTTGAAGGAAAGTTTACGGTGGGCGGTATGAAGAAGGATATTGCCGATGCGTAGCGATATCGACGTTTGTCAACAAGTAAAGCGAACATCGAAGCCAGTGGGTTACTTCAACCTTTGCGATTCCAGTGGAAATGGGAAAAACTTGGAATGGATTTTATCACGAGGATTACCGGGACCCGTTCGGGTTATGATTCCATCTGGGTAGTGGTTGATCGATTGACCAAGGTAGCTCACTTCATTCCGTGAAGACTACCTATACCAGTGCTAAGTTAGCCAAGATACACATGACCAGGATCGTATATGCGCATGGAGTTCGAGGAATATCGTGTCGAGATAGAGAACACAATTTACCTCAAAGTTTTGGAATCGGTTGCATGAAACTTTGGAGTGCGATCTGGAGTTGATCTGACTTTTCATCCATGAGCAGATGGGCAGACCAAGAGAGTCAACCAGATCACGGAGGACATGTTGAGAGCTTGTGTGCTAGACTATGGGTCTAGCTGGGATGATAATTGCCATCGCGAGTTCTCCTACAATAACAGTTATCGAGACCCGATCGAAGATGGCCCCTTCGAAGCTCTATCACGGAAGGAGGTGCAGAACACCATTGTTGTGGGATGGTGTTGGAGATCGAACACTTTTGGTTCGATCTTATCGGAGATTCGAAGAAAAGTCAAACTGATTCGAGATAGACTCAAGATAGCTCGATCGAGACGGAAGAGTTATGCCGACGATGCGCAAGGAAGTAACTTACGAAGCGGGAGGCGAGCATATCTTCGTGTGTCCCCGCCGTGGAATCAAGAGGTTCGGTGTTAAGGAAAGTTAGCACCCGATTCATTGGCCCTACAAAATCCTCGAACGTCGTGGAGAAGTTGCTTACAAGTTGGAATTGCGGAAGGATTGTCCGGAGTTCATGATGTCTTCCATGTTTCTCGGTGAAGAAGTGTCATGCCGACATGGCGATATTCCGTTGAGAGACCACGGTGCCCCTAGAGGCCATACAGCTCGACGGTGATCGACTTATAAGGAGAAACCGTCCGAATTCTCGAGACTGCGAGCGAGTCACCACAGCAAGATCATCAAGTTTTGCAAGGTCTTTGTGGAGTCATCATTCAGAGGAAGCCACACAGGGCGAGAGAAGACCTCCTTGAGACCACCGCACCTATTTGCTAGCCAACCCGAATCTCGGCGAGATTCATCTTAAAGTGGGTAGGTTTGTAACATCCCAAATTTCCTATTTGGAATGTTTTACAATTATAGCTAAGCATCTATGCATTTTGTTTGAATTTGAGTGGCATTTGAATTTTCAGAAGTTTTGGAGTTGTTGGAATTTGAATTCAAAGTTTGGCAGTTGAAATTTATTTCAAACCAATGCCTGACAATACTTGAGACAAAGTATGAGAGGAGTAAACATGACACTCCAAAAATGTCAGAAGAAAACATTGCCAAAAAGTTTGAATTCAAATTTGAGTTTTATTTGGAATTTTAGAAAAATGATTTTTTATAAAGTTTGGATTTTGCCCCAGGAAAAATGTTCAAATTATAGGGAATATTCCCCTGATCATTTTGATATATATATGTCCTATATAAAATATTTATATTTAAGTATTTTTCTCTCTCTCTCTAATTCAAAAAAAATTAGAAAAAAAAGGACAGGCGCCGGACCAGAACCAGCCCATTGACCAGTAGCCCGAGGCCACCAGAGCCGAGGCTGGCCCGCCAAGCCCAGCCGAACCGGCCAGCCCAGCGCGGCGCCATCGGCCACGCCCCCCCTTTCGAAATCCCTCCATTGGTCGCCCGCCCGACTCCCCTCTCTCTCTCCCTCGCCGACACCCGGGCCCCACCCCGTCGTCTTCCCCTCGCCCAAGCAACGCCCCGCGCCGCCGCTCGCCGGATCCCGCAAGATCCGGGATCTCATCCCGATCCCCTCCCGCGATTGCCCCTCGCCCAAGTCGTGCCCCCTATATACTACCCCCTGCCCGTTCTCCCCTCGCCCCGCATAACCCCTCCTCGCCCGCGATCGTCATGGGAGACCAGGCGCGCTTGCCGCACCATTAGCCGCCCGGCCGCCCAGCCACCCTCGAGCTCGCCCGACCCCACCCTCGAGCTCCCCTCGCCCGTCCGAACCCGCCGGAGGCCTTCGCCGTCGTCCCCGACCACCGAAGACCCTCACACCGTCGCCGCCCGAGCTGCCGTCGCCGCCGCCGCCACGGTGAGTCGCCGGACTCCTCTCCGCCGTCCGATCTGAATTCGACGCTTTAGATTAGATTCGGCGAAGGGTTAGGTTTATTTCAAATAAACGGTTTAGTTCGGTTTAGTTCGGTTTAGTTAGGGTTTTATTAGACCGGCCGAAGCGGTTTAAAGCCTCGGGCACGATTTAGTTAAATTCGCATGGCGCTAGATAGGCCCATTAGCGCCGGTTTTCGTTTTAGTTTTATTTTCGTTTTCTGTTTTAACAGAATAGTTTCAGTTTTGTAAAATTCATATCTTTTAATCTACTTATTATTTTAAGTGATTCTTTTTTGTTGGTTTGCAAATTTATTGTAGTTTCTGCAGAAAATATAATTAGTCATGTTAAAATTATTTAAAATTGCTTTATTTTAACTTTAGACAGAATAGTAATTCTGCTATAAAATGAGTTAGGAATATTATTTTTAGTGATTCTTTTGTCACAACTTTGTTTTGACATTGCCTAACCGTAGGAATTTATTTGGGCATTTTAGAAATTAATAAAAAATAGTTTTAACCAGAATCATGTTATTCCTATTTATTCAACTAGCTACTGTTTTCCTATTGTTTTAATTAGCAAATAATTTTATTTCTCCTATGTGATAGTTTATTCTTGATTAGTTTCTGTAACTTTAGATCAGGAACTTTTATCTACAATAAATAAATTTTTATTTTATATTTTCTTGCTAGAATTGTTTTAGGCATAATAGGAGTTTTATAATAGCTTTTAATGTGATTCTTTTTGCTCCTAGTTGCATAATGTTTTCTTTTCTGTTAATTAGCAAAAACCATGCTTAGGTTCTGTTAAGAAAAATTTTGTTGTGTAAAACTATTTCATGGTTGTTGTTTGATGTGGCAAAAGCATTGATTTGGATTTCTTGAACTTTCTTTGGGTTTGATTCGTTTGTTTTGTGTGTTTGTATTACTATGCTGTTATGCTAAGTGATCATATGCTATATGCTTATTATGATTGTTGTTTGCCTCGGTAGAATTTCCGGTCTGAAGCTTGCTACACGAGTCCCTAGCTTTCGAAGATCGTCGACAAGGCAAGTTATTGATCATATTTTCCTTACTATGCCTATGATTTTATTGCATTAGAATTATACCTCCCCACCATGCATGCAGTAGGTGAATTTTGAAGTTATGTTCTTGAGTAGTATCATGAGGTAGGATGAACCAATTCCTCTTGTTACCATGACCGGGGCCAAGTAGTTTATTTTGCTATGCTCGTGAGGCGGGGTTGGTTGAGTGAATCATAAGGGAGATGTGAGAGTCAAGATGATGACAACCCCATGAACTTCAAGCTCAAGATGGACTTCAAAATTTACCCTTTGGGTGGAGGGCGGTTGTGGGCACCACTGGAGAACCCGGTGGTTGGCGGGATGCATGGAGAAGCGCCATGACATCTTGCGGAGCTTCACCCAGCCACGAAGAGATGGATGGATACCCCATTGACCGGAAGCTTACCTATGCAGCCGCAAGCCATTATGGGCTCTGGCTTGGTCAACCTTAGGTGTGACTCTGGCCGGACGGTACTACGAGATGTAGAAGAGCGGTAGGATTGGATGGGTACGGCGGTGGCGGAGGAACTCTTGGAAGACCCTGTTTACGTTCGTCCGTCTTCAAACACCATGAAGTGCGAAGACTTAAAAGGAGGAGCGATTCTTGTGGGTAAAGTCATAAACCTCTGCAGAGAAAAGATCTAATCGATTAGCCGTGTCCCGATTCACGGACAATTTGAGCCTCTGGAACTTGGAAGTATTTGGGATATCTCAACACTAAACTTAATAAATTAATTGAGGGTTATTATTTAATAATTGGGAATGAGACATTGGTTGGCGGAACCATCTCAATAACTACCAACAATTTTGTAGTAATTGCAAACAAGTCCTTATTGTAGGGAAAAAGCGGCTTTTCGCAAAATGATGAAACTTAGAGCCCCACCAAATTGCATATAGTGTTAGTAATTTTATTATTGTTCTCTCTTCATGACTTGCGGCATATTCAAAATGCTGACCTACGGCGGCACGCGTCTTATGTTGCGAGAGGAGTATTCGATCGGGGAGTGAGGCTACGATCCGGCTTGGCGATTGCCCTATGGGTCGGATGGACTCGCTATTCTTCTACGCTTCCGCAGCTTTACTTAGTTTATTTCTCATGAGTTGGCCTTGGCGAATTTATTCTATTGTAATAAAGACTCGATATGAGAATCGTGTAATAAATTCAGGTGTGATTGAACTTTGATTATTTCATCAATGTCTTGTGAGTGCCGGCATGATCTTGGGATGAATGCAGACCACGGAGACTTGACCGATTTTGGGTCGGGTCGCTACAGTGCTACTGTCGATGCAGATTTCTTGCTGGATTCTGAATAGCTCCTCGAGAGGAGGATTGAGAGCCAGAGATGACGATCGTATCCCTCCTCACGAGGTGCATGCTCTAACTTGGCGGGGTTATATTGCTCATATCATGTATATGGTGCCTTGCATTGCCATGCCATCTGCTTAGATTAGACATGCTTTGTGTGAATGCCTCATGTTTGCTTTCTATATCAGATATGTGAATTATGCAATGCCATGCTTTTCAGCAGTTATCATATATATGTGAATTATCTCATGCCATCTTTTTCATTACATATTCCATATTTGTCAACAATCATGTATATTGAACTACTCTTCATGTGTATCAGCCATTTGAGGCGGTTATGGAAAAATGGAGTGAAAATAAGGTCTTGAGCAGAGCAATGGTACTGTTGAAGCATATATCTCGATGGTTCTGAGGATCTCCTCGGAGGAGGATTGAGACGGAAGACCAGTCCTATATCCCACAGGTTGTATGCTCTAAGTTGCAATGTTTATATTTCTCATGTCATGCATATGGTGTCTTGCATTGTAGTTTAGACATCATATGCACAATATTAATTCCATCTGCTTAGATTAGAGATCATACATGCGAGTGCCGGCTGCTTAGTATATGAATCAATTATGTCAATTATATCATGCCATCCTCTATACTTAGACAACATGTATGTGAATTATTTCATCCCAACCTATTTTAGAAAGACATCATATAGTTTTGTCATGTCATCTTGTTTAGATACTCATCATATGTTGAATTATGCCATTATATCCTATTAAGTTATCCATCATATATCTGAAACCGTGTCATGCTATCTTGTTTAGTTAGGCATCATATATGTGAAATTGTGTCATCTTGTCTGTTTGGTTAGACAACATATATGTGAATTACCACATCATCTATCATACAATATCATGTCGTTCAATTTCTTTTCTTGTTTATCACCATTTGAATTGGAGGGGGTGATGGCGGTATCTAAGGGAGCAAAAACCGTTCTTCACAAAATCTGATGCTGCTAAATGCGATGCCCACAAACTAGCCCCACCACACATAATCGAGACTCTTCCAGTTGCACACTTACGCCATTGGGCGAAGAACCCACTACAACCCATCTTACATAACCCCAGTGGATAGTAACCCACTTCTAGTTGACAAAGCACCATGTCCCGTACAGTACCCCCACACGAGCAGTTTGTAAAGCAAGCTGCGGTGCCCAAAACACGAAGACCACCACAGCTAACCCAAACTCCATGTTTAAAGTAGAAGAGCAAGCTGTTCTCAAGTCGATTCCGTAGCTATGGTCCATACTCCTTTGCTGTTGCATCCTTGTATTTACTCATACCAACTACTTCCAAATTTGAAGGATCCAGCCTGAAACTCCAATGGCGAAACAAGTATGTTTTAAACCTATTTCTTTAAATGGATTGTTGTTCTAACTTCTTGCTCTATGTTGATTTCAGCTTAAGTTGTATAAGCAGTTATGTTCTCATGTGATGCACATTACAAGTGTTGACAATGTTGTGTAGTTTCTCACACTTATATTACATCTATGTTGTTGTGTCTTAAAATATATGAGTTGAGCTGTGTCTCTATCTTGATTAGGCAACATAAACTAGAATTATATGGACAATCTGGTGACCATATTACATAGATATATGTTTGTTTCATGTTGTTATCTGTCCACCTTACTCTTGAACGGTTTACCAAAATGAGTTTAAGTATACTACATGCTAAACACATGATGTATGCCTTGTTTCTCTTTTAGTATGCAAACAAAATATTGGAGAAGAGCACCCCACTATGCAATGGTAGAGAAAGTAATGCGGATAAGGATCAAGATAGTGAGACAACCCTATTGGTCTCAAGAAAGGTGATAAAAATGATCTTGTAGGCGGAGAAAACCCCAGTCCTCGTTGATGTAGTGTTAGAGTTCTTGGCGATCTGCTGGCACAAGCTCTTCGAACTACATTGCTTGAATCACTTGACTTCCGGTCTCAGCTACAAGATGAAAGGCATCAGTCAGCTGTGTTGCGGCAAGAAGCCGAAGGACTGAGGAAGTCCCTTCAGAATTCAGATGCGTACTTTCTTGTGCAACAGCAGGTGCTAGAGGATTTAAGCGCCAAACAAGAGAAAGTTAATAAGCTTGCTAAGCATCTTTCCAGCATTATGGGTACCCAGGATATTGTTTCTTTAGCTCTTCTGAAGTAGTTTCAGTTCTGGACTTGTTTTGGTGCGGCGTTTATATGTTGCTTTGTTCCCTATATTTGCACTGGTGGCGAACTTTGATGCCCAGTGGATGTAATATGTGTAATAGCCGTGATAGCCTAGCGTAAGTTGCTTGCTATTTATTTCCTTGTTGTCCTGTTTATTTGTTTGCTTGTAGTCAGTTGAAGGATATATGCCCTAGAGGCAATAATAAAGTTGTTATTTATATTTCCTTATATCATGATAAATGTTTATTATTCATGCTAGAATTGTATTAACCAGAAACTTAGTACATGTGTGAATACATAGACAAACATAATGTCACTAGTATACCTCTACTTGACTAGCTCGTTGAATCAAAGATGGTTAAGTTTCCTAGCCATAGACATGAGTTGTCATTTTATTAACGGGATCACATCATTAGAGAATGATGTGATTGACTTGACCCATTCCGTTAGCTTAGCACTTGATCGTTTAGTATGTTGCTATTGCTTTCTTCATGACTTATACATGTTCCTATGACTATGATATTATGCAACTCCCGATTACTGGAGGAACACTTTGTGTGCTACCAAACATCTGCATGCGTGGCGGGTGTTTATAAAGGTGCTCTCTGGTGTCTCCGATAGTGCGTGTTGAGTTGGCATAGATCGAGATTAGGATTTGTCACTCCGATTGTCGGAGAGATATCTGGGCCCTCTCGGTAATGCACATCACTATAAGCCTTGCGACAATGTGACTAATGAGTTAGTTGCGGGATGATACATTCTGAGCGAGTAAAGAAACTTGCGGTAATGAGATTGAGCTAGGTATTGAGATACAAGCGATCGAATCTCGGGCAAGTAACATATCTGGGTGTTGGGGATATTACTCTTGGGTATAAACCGGCCAAGGAAGCGGATTATCCCCATAATGGATTGTTTATATTTGAAGCCCGTGAAGACAAGGAATAAAGCGGTTTACTACAAAGGCCCAAGGCCCAAAGGTAGATTAGGGCCTGTAGCTATGAATCGCCATGTAATGTATGACTTGTATTGTAAGGTATGACAAAGTAGAGACCAAGCCGGTATGTGTATAAACCGGCATCAGGACTCTGTAGGCCTGTGTATATAAAGGCATGACCAGTGGCGGTTCAAGGACAGAAACAACAGCTCGAGATCTAGGTAAGCGATTCCGCTCACGATCATCGAGACCACATCAATCCCATCACAAGCTGGACCGTAAGATTTTACCTTCACCGTAAGGGCGAACGATATAAACTCACGTGTCCTTTATGCGGTTTAACCCTTTAAGCTAACCCGTTGCGATGGCTCCACGACTAAGTCCTTTCGCTAGGACATCTGCGTGACAATTCCACGACGGTTAGGCCCACCGTGGGGCTATCGCACGATGGTTTGAGTTCTTGAAGGAGCAACTTTGATGGACTCAAGGGATATGCCGTGGGCGGATGACCAGGAGTCGTCGCGGCAAGCTCTACATTGGCGGCCTTGCTGGGGCCCGAGGCCGACTCAATCAATCTGGTGCGGGTCCCCTTTGGAGAATTCACGTCTTCATTGGCAAGATTGGCAAGCCGGGCCTGGCCGGGCACACACACCGACCTCATCGAGACGGCTCAGCGTGCAAACCCTGCCCGGGTTCAGCCTGTCATGAAGCGTGCGTTCGTAGGATTCATCCATGGTGCAGAACTTGAACAGGTGTCCGATGATGAGACCCTCGTTTGCTCAGATGACGAGTCATCCACCGGAGAGACCGAGTCACTGTACCAACTGCAAGATGGCCGGTTTGGGGGCTGTTCCGATGGCGACAGTATTCCGGACCCCCTCGAACCGGCGAACCGGGTTGCAATCTTCATGGCCGGTACACAACCTACGTTGCAGTCTTCAACTGCGGCCGCTGTGATTTCTGGGTCAGCGGCTAGGGCAGGAGGCCCCGCGCGCCGGCCGGTTCAAGCCCTGTCCGGTTTATTGGATGCCTTGACAACATTATTGACCACGCAAGTTACACGGAAACCGAGATTAGCATAATCACGGAGGTTGCTAAGCTGCGAGGATCGGATAGCTCAAAGCTAAGGAGGACTTGGCGGTGAGAAACCAGGATGGCGAGGCGGGCGCTTTGGATGCACAAGCATAAGCGGATTCGAGCACAAAATTACAGACTCCTATTGGACGAGCGCTTCAAGCGAAGTATTTGGAGAAAGCATCGATCTTGGTTGCCGCGGTTTATGAAGCAATGAATCTCTTGGCACCCGGGGCTGGAACGATAATCCGACAGCGATAAACTGGATTGAAGCACCGGAGCAGGAGCACGGATCAACCACGGATGGCCGACCGCCTCGGCGAGACCAGCGACCCATACAATACATCGGCATAGCGCCGATCATTTCTCCACCCCTTTGGATAACATGATCGCCGCAGCAACGCGATTAGCAGCTATCCCAATGGAAGGTGAGTCCCTTGCGGAGGTTGAGACCGACGGCAGCAAGGGATCTCCTTGAACGGCTTTAGTACAACAACATGCCTATTCGTATAGCTGAGGCAGACTTCATTCAACTCACGCCGGGCAGGAGTTCAGCCGCCACATCGATGAACCGGCTGTGTCAAGCGATCTGTGAAACCGTGATGCCCTCGAGGTCCGATCCGATGCGTGGTGGGGCAAGCCTCGGGAGGTGATAGATAACGGAAGAAGCGCGTCAAAGCAGCACAGGACTATCAGCTCACTCCGGTTCGTCCAACTTTCAGTGCTTGGGGTGTGCCCTTTCTCATCCGGCTTTGCGTAATGTCGGCTGCCCAAAGATTTCAAGGGTCGCGTAAGGTGCCCAATTACACGCCGATTTACCTCCGAGTCATGGGTTGAGAGTTATGAGATGGTGATGGAGATCTGGATGTGGATGAAGCGGCATGTCGAAGTATTTCACCATGATGCTAGATGGAACAGCTCGCACTTGGTTAAAGAGTTTGCGGTTAATTCCATTGGTTCATGGGCGAGTTGAAAGCCGGTTTATAGCAAATTTGAGGACACATGCAAGCAACCCAAGTCAATTGTGGATCTGGCGCTTGTGTCCAAGGAGAGGAGAGTCAACAACTCATTGATGCTGCGGGTTTGGAGATCCTTCATTCGTCCGGACGCATCAATGTTGATTAAGCCATCATAACGTTAGAAGGCAATTGCGGTTCGATCATTGAAGTTAAAATTGGGGCGGCTCAAGAGTCCTTTGCAATGACATGGGAACACTTATGGCTGCTCTGGTTAAGTATCTTTGATTACGATAGTACCAAGGACCACGAGTGCGGCGATGAAAAGCGGGGAAGGGAAAGAAGCGGCAACACCAAGGGGCAGCATAATAACAGGCCACAATAATAATGGTAGCGTAAGCGAGATCATAATTCAGATTTTGTGGCTAACACCAATCACAGGGCAATGGTCAACGTCGTGATAAAACCGCCCCCAAGAAGGGAGAACCAGTCCTAATCCGGGCGCTGAATTACTGTTAAACCAGCCCGCCCAAAGCATGGAGCGAGGACAAACCAGCCACGCACCTCTGGAAGGATTGTTATATCATGCGAGAATTCAAAAATTCAGACTTTTCGGAGCGATCATGGACCGTCCGTGGTTCAGGTTTTGGGTCTTACGGGCGGGTTATGGCGGAGGCAATTCGGTTGAGATTCGAGGGCAATCAGGGTGGACATGACAATCAAGGCAATCGAGCAACGGGGTGGTTATAACCGGCGAAATCAGCGGACTGGCGGCGATCGGGTTACCAAAGTCACCCAAAGCAATTGAATAGTGGACAATATCACGTCTTCACCACTAGCCTATGCAAGCGTGATCGAAGCTTCAAAAAGCAGGCGGTGAATTCAGTTGAACCGGAGGTACCCGTTATTTGAGATGGTGGAGCAGCCTATTGTGTGGAGTCAAGAGGATCACCCTTGGGTTGACAATCGAGGTCATCTGGCGTTGGTGGTGGCACCTCGAGTTGGAGGTTATAAGTTCACTAAGGTGCTCATGGGCGGAGGAGGTAGTATCAACATCTGTATTATGACACCTTCCGTCGTATGGGGTTAACAGATAAGAATCTTAAACCGTCGAACAACATGTTTCATGGCGTGGTGTCTGGCAAGTCAGCTTATCCGGTTGGTAAGATAGCTCTGGAAGTTGCTTTTGGAGATGAATATGACTCGAGATCGGAGACCGACTTTCAGTGGTGAAAATCCAAAGCCCGTATCATGCCCTATTTGGATGACCGGCATGCTAAGATGATGGCACGGACCTGTTATGTTTATCTGCTGACTAAAGATGCTGAAAATGCAACTATCCTAGGTGGTTTTGGTAATTCATAACAACATATAGCTCATTGAGCTAATGCTATTCAAGACAAATGTTTGAGGAAAGCTCAATGAATGGCATGGCATGGATGATGAAAGTGGATCCCTCAAAATATTAAGGACAAAGGATTGGCTCAAGCTCAAAAGCTCAAGACTCTACATTTTTTTAGTGATCCAAGATCACATTGAGTCTATAGGAAAAGCCAATACTATCAAGGAGGGATGAGGTGTTTCTTAATGAGCCTCTTGCTTCAAGTGCTTAGTGATATGCTCCAAAACCCTCAACTACTTTCTCACTTCCACATATGACCTAAACCCAAAGTCAAACTTCATTACCGATTCTTTCTATCCGGCGCCACCGGTTCAAATGTCATAGCCACTTGCCACAAAACCCTAGGCAATCGGTCTCACCGATAGGGATCTCGGTCTCACCGAGATAGGATTATAATCTCTCTGTTTCCCTTCGTAATGTTTCGGTCTAACTTGAAGTGAGCGTCGGTCCCACCAAGATTGCAATGTAAACTCTCTGTTTCCCTTTCATAACATTTGGTCTCACCGAAAAGAGCAATCGGTCCCAGAGTTTACGACCAACCCTGCTGGTTAGCTAATTACCAAAATCAGTCTCACCGAGTTTGTATGTCGGTCTCGTGAGATTACGTTATGCCCTAACCCTAACCACATCAGGTCCTACCGAGTTGCATGTCGGTCCCACGAGAAATCACTAACGGTCACTAGGTTTACTAAATCGGTCCAACCGAGTTTGTTGATTCGGTCCCACGAGTTTGGTAAATTATGTGTAATGGTTAGATTTTGTGTGGAGGCTATATATACACCTCCACCCCTCTTCATTCGTGGAAGAGCCATCGAGAACAAACCCACACTTCCAACTTGCTAGTTAGAGAGAACCACCTACTCATGTGTTGAGGCCAAGATATTCCATTCCTACCATATGAATCTTGATCTCTAGCCTTCCCAAGTTGCTTTCACTCAAATCTTCTTTCCACAGATCCAAATCCCATGAGAGAGAGTTGAGTGTTGGGAAACTATCATTTGAAGCACAAAGCAAGGAGTTCAACATCAACACACCATTTGTTACTTCTTGGAGTGGTGTCTCCTAGATTGGCTAGGTGTCACTTGGGAGCCTCAGAGCAAGATTGTGGAGTTGAACCAAGGAGTTCGTGAGGCAAGGAGATCGCCTACTTAGTGAAGATCTACGCTAGTGAGGCAAGTCCTTCGTGGCGGCTGGCCATGGTGGGATGACAAGGTTGCTTCTTCATGGACCCTTCGTGGGTGGAGCCCTCCGTGGACTCAGCATAGCTGTTACCCT